>JAHBCN010009526.1:0-34919 GCA_019359885.1 Listronotus oregonensis
GGTAAAACCTTAAACAAGAAAAAACGATTAAATCATTTTTTACAGATTAAAAAAACTGTCATTGACATTTTTATTAATCTTTATAGCATATATGGTTATTATTCAACCTCAAAACAGCTGAATCCATAGAAACGTTAAACAACATAAAAGATGAGCGGATTTTTCCCTTCTTAATTTGTATTTAAATGCAAATATCTCGTAAACAGTTGAATATAGGGATATGATATGCTGAATAAAAAATATTAAATTTTATGCAGAAAAAAAAATGTTAAAAAAATATAATTATTTAAAAAAATAAATTTTTTTTAAATTTTTATAATATAATAATTATTTTAAAATATAAAAAAAAAAATAATTTTTGTTTTTATATAAAACTTTTCCCAATTATGATAATAATATATATATATATATATATATATATATATATATATATATATATATATATATATATATATATTATATATATATATATATATATATATATATATATATATATATATATATATATATATATATATATATACATATATATATAAAATTATAAATTAATAAAAATATTTATTCCCAAACACTAAACTTTTAATCTTTAATTTATTTTATTGCAATAATGTTAATTACATTATTTTTAGTGCATAACTTTATTGTTTTTCAATTTCATTAAATATCTATTAATAACATGTACAGACTTTCTATTATGTAAATAATTTAAAAAATATGTTTTGTTCTGTTTTAAAAGATTCATTTAAAAAAATATATTTAAAGCGTTTATCAGATAAAGTACTTTTTTCCTAATCCCTGGGTATAGACTTGTGCACGCAGAGTCAATTGACCTTTTAGAATTTGCATATCAACCAAAATAATCCTTTAAAAAGGTTTTAAAAATTGCAACGTTTCGGTGACACATTGGTAAGTTTAAGATAGGGACATAAATTAATAATGTATAAAATATTATTATTAGTTTTTATTATTTTGCTATAAAAAATACAGATATTGCAGCATTATTTAATAAATTTAATGAAAAGTTTAAAATATTAATAATTTTGAAATCAAAATTATAATTAGTATTATATAAGTTATTATTATTATTGGGTTTAAGATTTCTTTTATTTCTTAAAAAAGTAGTGAAGTGGTCACTATGGCTAGAACTATTTTTTTTAAATATTTGAGGTTTTTTAAATTAATTTCTCATAGTTAACATAAGCAAAAATGATTTTATTATTGTTTTTTTTTAATGGGACATTTTTTGTATTATCTTATAAAAATTGAATTTGCTAAAAAATCACATTTATTTGAAAATAATACTCTATAATTAACCCTAACCTATTTTTATATTTAAATGCATTTGAAAAAGCGTACTATGTTGCAGAAAAATTAATTATACTGCTAAAAGTAAAGTTTTAAAAACCCTAGCGATTGTGTTTAGTATCAATAAACAATAAATTCAAATAAATTTATGTGGTATCACTATCTTTGTTCACAGTACCAAAAGAGCGACATTTTAATGATGCGCGAATAAGTCGATTTTAATAAAAAACTTCCGATATTTTTAAATGGAGGACCGACGGAACAAGAGGGAAATGGGTTAAACCCCGACCCTCGTGGACGTAGTAGTTGGCTTTTGGCCTTCGTGGACTGACCTAAAAATTCGGAAGTAAAAATAATTTAACCCACAAAAGAAACTTTTTTTAATTGCTTTAACCATTAATAAAGTTTTAATAGTTTTTAAGTAAAAAAAGTTTAAAATATGACAAGAAAAAAAGAAGTATTTTCTGTTAAGTAAAATGTATATCATATATCATTAAGTTGATAATTTTTACTTCAGTAATTCCAAAGAACTAAGACCGGTACGGCTACAGTCAATTATCGTATAATTTTTAACAATTAATAAAAACGTCAATGAACGTTTAAAACGAGATATATTTTGTTAACCCAGGGACTGTGAATAAGAACATCTTGCTGGGTTAATAATTTTTCTTTAATTGGTAACCTATTTTCCTTAAGAAACAAATATGTGAAGTTTAAGATGACATTGTCAACCTTTAACCTCGAATTTTACCACATGTCAGACATTTTAAAGAAAAAAAATATGGATCTGACATAAGTACTTTATAACGTCAAATAAAATATTGCTATAATTTATGTTTCAAAAGCTCTTAAGAAAAAAATAACGTAAAGTATACGTGGATAACTGGTCTTTAAAACACTTACTCTATTTTAAGAACTCCGGCTACGTCATCGTGCTCGGAAAATTGCGCGTATCCATAAGACCTTAATATCCACTTTAATATACTATTATTAAACGTTTATTGCATTTAAACACTGATAAAAAAACATGGCAAATCAAAAATATGTTTTAATAATGTCATATGTTTGCGCATATATGAAGTATCAATGGAGAAATAAAAAAAACAATATAATCGTAAGTAATGCAATTTTAAGAAGAACCATTAAAAATAAAATGTCTGCTTTTACGCTTGGTACCAGTAACAACATGTTTTTTTTCTGGTTATTAATACTATTTTAACATACCCGGTAAAAACGAAATCACTTCCAACCATTTTATTTTTTATATAAAGTGTTATCGGATGCCAATATTAGATATAATTACATCTACCTGTCACTTGCGGTTTATAGGCATATTGTAAGTCACCTAAATATGCAACTTTACCCCAAATTACCCATCTTCGTATCTCCTATAGTTTTTGAGATCCTAATGATAAGGGTCAAAATTAAATTACCCTGTATAGAAGAATCTTAAAAATATCTTGGATGGACAGAGTATTCAATGCCGAATTTAAAAAAAATGACAAAAACACGGAAATATTAGACACAATAAAGGCAAGTAATTGCAGTATCTGGGACACATAACACGAGGTCCGAAATAGGCAATGCTTCAGTTAATTATGCAGGAAAAAATGCGTAACGTTGAAAAAGGAAGAAGAATACAGAGTGTTCACACGTGTAAAGAATTCTACAGGTTCATATAAACTTTTTTCCTATAGGTCTTCTCTTCGGTGATACTGGCTCCCAAAGAGCTCTAATGAAATAAAGGTTTTAAAATATAATTATTAAACTACCAGGTGTATTTCAATATTATTTTAATAGGTTGTTATACCAAGACTATCAAAAAAAGTGTTGTGAATTACTCACAGCTGCAGGGACGGACTAGTTGTGACACTATTTTATGCCCCGTATTGATAAGAACAAAGTTTTTACAAACCTTAAACAATTGACTGCCTTAAATAAAATAAATTAGTAAATTAAAAAAAAACAAATATTTAAACTCGGCAACCCTTGTGTCGTTACACAGCTTTTGGAACAATTTCAAGGGTCAGAAGTGAATTTTAAATCAATATTACGCCAAAACTATTTTTTTTTTGAAAAAAGATATTTAAGCGATGATTTCCTAATCGGCAAAGAAAGAAATTTGACGTGTTTTTAAATTAAAATAAATTTTATGCAAGGAGCCCATTGTACGAGTGACGTGTTTACTCACAAACACATAGACACTAGACACACATCGATACACAGATGCCTTTATTTAAATTGGTGTTTTGTAAAATTAAGTAAACTAACAAAAAGAAAATTATCATGATTAAAGTATTTTAATTTATTTAAGAAAAAAACGTTTTTTTATAATTATTTTAATTTTTAATATAAAGTTATATTTTAAAAACAATATTTTCCTAAATAAAATATAAATCGATTCACGTATATGTATTATACAATATACATCATGTTTACATAAAACATTCGGGCATATCTTTAGGGAACGAAAGTCTAAACCCCATTGGAAAACTCAAGGGGAAAATTCAATCAAGATATTATATTAGATGCAAAAGGTGACAAACAAAGATATCAACTCGAGATTTTTAGATGGCTACAAAAGCAGGGATATGTTTTTGATGACATTTTCTTTAAAAATCTACAAAAAGATTATATATAGGGTAATAAAGAAATAATTTGTTTAGATTTATATATAAGTTTTGTTTTATTACTAGAATATAAAACTTTTTTTTAAAAAGGATTTAAACATTATTAAAAAAAAGACTTATGATTTTCGTAAATAATGGCCCGTGACATATCATGACGCTAAAAAGAGTTCTCTTAGTCCAAGATTGGAGTTTTAGAACGGTTATAAAAATTTATATTTTAAAATTTTTACAAAAAATCGCAATTGTTTAGCTTTTATGAAAACTGAATTTCTGTAAATAAAAATGACAAACAAATGAATGCCTATGTTCAAAGACTGGTAGCATTTTTGGTATTTAACAATTTAAAAATTATTTTTCTTTTTAATGTGACTAAAAATTTATCATAAGAATTAAAAGTGCTACCTAAGCTGCTTAACATTAAAACTGGCTTAGCTTAATAATGCTTAATTACTTTTTGCTTTCTGAAGGGAGTTAAAAGTTGCGAATGTATTTTAGAAAAAATTATTAAAGTCATTATTTTTTAAATAATTCTGGAAAGTCACTAAATGTAGCTCCTCTGAACAAACCAAATATCTGCCAATATTTGCTTTGCACATCAATACACAAACGCCTTCATTTAAATTGGTGTTTATTTTCAGTACTCTCATGTTTGCCATTAACACTGCCTAAAAATTTTACTTGCAAATTGGTATCCAAACCAGAAATAAATACAAATTAAAAAGTTAAATTAAGTGGACTTATAAAAAAAAAATTATCGTAAATTAAGTATTTAAATTTATTTGAGAAAAAAAGTTTTTTTCGCGTAATCATTTTTATTTTTAATATAAAGTAAAATTAAAAAAAAAATCCTAAATAAAATATAAATCCATTCAGGTATATGTATTATACAATATATATATATATATATATATATATATATATATATATATATATATATATATATATATATATATATATATATATATATATATATTATATATATATATATTATATATATATATATATATATATATATATATATATAT
Source organism: Listronotus oregonensis (assembly GCA_019359885.1). Lineage (NCBI taxonomy): Eukaryota > Metazoa > Arthropoda > Insecta > Coleoptera > Curculionidae > Listronotus > Listronotus oregonensis. The sequence continues at coordinate 4,961 of JAHBCN010009526.1, forward strand.
TATTATATTAATAATATATATTATATATTTATTATTGAACGAAATCTAATAACAATTGGAAAATAATAGAAAATTTAATAAGATGTTATATTAGATGAAAAAGGGAACAAAAAAAGATTATCAACTCGGGGAAAAAATTTTATATGTGCTAAAAGTGCAAAAAGCAGGGATATGTTTTTGATGATATTTTTTTTTTAAATCTACAAAAAGATTATTTATAGGGTAATAAAGAAATAATTTGTTTAGATTTATATATAAGTTTTGTTTTATTACTAGAATATAAAACTTTTTTTAATAAAGGATTTAAACATTATATTTAAAAAAAGACTTATGACGTTCCTAAATGATGGCCCGTGACATATCATGACGCTAAAAAGAGTTCTCTTAGTCCAAGATTGGAGTTATAGAACGGTTATAAAAATTTATATTTTTAAATTTTTACAAAAAATCGCAATTGCTTAGCTTTTATGAAAACTGAATTTCCGTAAATAAAAATGACAAACAAATGAATGCCTATGTTCTGAGACTGGTAGCATTTTTGGTATTTAAAAATTTAAAAATTATTTTTGTATTTATTGTGACTAAAAATTTATCATAAGAATTAAAAGTACACTGGCTTAGCTTAATAATGCTTAATTACTTTTTGCTTTCTGAAGGGTGTTAAAAGTTGCGAATGTATTTTAGAAAAATTTATTAAAGTCATTATTTTTAAAATAATTCTGGAAAGTTAATAAATGTAGCTCTTTTAAACAAACCAAATATCTGCAAATATTTGCTTTGCACATCAAAACACAAACGCCTTCATTTAAATTGGTGTTTATTTTCAGTACTCTCATGTTTGCCATTACCACTCCCTAAAAAATTTACTTGCAAATTGGTATCCAAACCAGAAATAAATAAAAATTAAAAAGTACAATTAAGTGGACTTATAAAAAGAGAATTATCGTAAATTAAGTGTTTAAATTTATTTGAGATAAAAAGTTTTTTTCTTCTAATCATTTTTATTTTTAATTAAAAATAATATTTAAAAAATCCCTTAATAAAATATAACTCATAAGACTTAAAACTACTTAAGATGCTTAACATTAAAGCTGGCTTAGTTTAACAATGCTTAATTAAGTTATTAAGCATTGTTGCTTTCTGTAAGGAGTTAAAAGTTGCGGATGCATTTTAAGAGTATTTATTAAAGTCATTATATTTTAGATAATTCTGGAAAGCTACTAAATGTAACTTTTTTCAACAAACCAAATATCTGCTAATATTTGGTTTGCGTATCAATACACAGACGCCTTTATTTAAATTTGTATTTATTTTTCAGTACTCATACGTTTTCCATTAACACTGCTTAAAAATTTTACTTGCGAATTAAAATCTAAATCTATTAAATATTAAAAAGTAAAATTAAGTACACTTTAAAAAAAAATAATCGTAATTAAAGTATTTAAATTTATTTGACAGATTTTTTTTCTTGTAATCATTTTTTATTTTTAATATAAAGTAAAATAAAAAAAAAAAAAATCCTAAATAAAATATTAATCCATTCAGGTATATGTATTATACAATATACATCATGTTTACATGAAACATTCGGGCATATCTTTAGGGAACGGAAGTCTAAACCCCATTTAAAAACTCAAGGGGAAAATTCAATCAAGATATTATATTAGATGCAAAAGGTGACAAACAAAAATATTTAACTCGAGACTTTTATATGGCTACAAAGGCAGGGATATGTCCTTGATGGCATTTTCTTTAAAAATCTACAAAATATATATGGAGAAATAAAGAATTTTTTTTAGATTCTTCAAAAAGGATTTGTTTTATTACTAGATTATAATTCTTTTTTAATAAGGGATATAAACCATATATTAAAAAAAAGAAAACTTATAATATGGGTAAATGTTGACCCGTGATATTTCATGGTGCTAAAAAGAGTCCAGGATTAGAGTTAAAGAACGGTTATAAAATTTAATAATTTTAATTAAAAAAAAATTGCAATAGCTTAGCCTATAAGAAAACTTACAAATGAGTCTCTATGTTAAGAGACTAGTAGCATTTTTGTTATTTAAAAAATTAAAAATGATTTTTTATGTGACCAAAAATTTATCATAAGAATTAAAAATACTAACTAATATGCTTAACATTAAAACTGGCTAAGCTTACTAATGCTTAATTTTGTTTTGCTTTCTACAGAGAGTTTAAATTTGCGGATGTATTTTAGAAGAATTTATTAAAGTCATTATTTTTTAAATAATTCTGGAAAGCCACTAAATGTAGCTCCTCTGAACAAAATAAATATCTGCCAATATTTGCTTTGCACATCAATACACAAACGCCTTCATTTAAATTGGGGTTTATTTTCAGTACTCTCATATTTGCCATAAACATTGCCTAAAAATTTTACTTACAAATTTTGATCCAAACCAGAATTAAATAAAAATTAAAAAGTACAAATAAGTAGACATAAAAAGAAAATTATCGTGATTAAAGTATTTAAATTTATTTGAGAAAAAAAGTTTTTTTCTTATAATCATTTTTATTTTTAATAAAAAGATAATATTTCTAAAATATTTTAGTCCTAAATAAAACACAATTTGTTTCGATTCTAATAGAGGTATCTTTCGGGCTTGTGGGCCGCGGTCTGGGAATTTTCGTTCCAAAGCTTTCGGTCACATCTGCGGTGGCATCCATCTTCAGTGGTGCGGCTGTCGTACTCGAAGTGAGGTGGTCCACTGACGACTGATGTTTCTTACTGAGACCTGTGCATTCTTGAAGTCTGTGGACGGGCGGAGGACTGAACGTCTGGGTGTGGCTTGGGAGTCATGGTATGTACTGGCTTTACTTAAGCGTCTTTTAATATTGGGTGCCATATTCTGTTTAAAGGTAGCCCTTTTTCTTTCCCGTTGAAGTTATTCCTGTGTTTGTGTATTTCTATGGCTTCTCTGTACATACGCGTTAAATATCTTGTTGTCGTGGAAAGAATTGCCGTCTGGTCGAAAAGTATGTTGTGATTGGCTTGAAGGGCATGATCGGCTTCGGCTAATTTTTTGTTTGTCCTAAACGGCAACTTCTTTCGTGCTCTTTCAGACGTGTTCTAAAGCTCCGTTTGGTCGTTCCCACATATACTTCGCCACAGGAACAGGGGATTCTGTAAACGCCCGCATTGAATAGGGGGTCCCTCGGGTCCTTTGCAGATCTTAGGTGCTCCTGGATCTTTGTTGTTGGTTTAAAGACCGGTTTCATGTTGTGTTTTTCCAGTATCTTTTCAATGCGGTTTGTGATGCCTTTGAGGTATGGGAGAACGGCGTAACTTAAAGTTGTAGCCTCCTCTTTGAAGGGTTGAGCGGGCCTCTTCGGTTTAATTGTCCCTTCTATTTCGTATTTTTCATACCCATTTGCCTGTATTATGATCTTTAAATGGTTCAGTTCTTCCGGAAGGTGTTAAGGTTCACATATTCGTGTTGCCCTTCACCAGAGTTTTTATTACCCCTCGCTTTTGTCGTAGATTATGGTTGGAACTCTTATGTAGGTATCTGTCGGTGTTCGTTTTCTTTCTGTATACTGTGTGACCCAATCTTCGATTATCCTGCCTTGACACTAAAACATCGAGGAAGGCTAGTTGTTTGTTATTTTCTTTCTCTATAGTGAAATGGATTTTCGTAATATGGAGCCACGGTGAGAAAGAACTAGAGGCATTTCCTGAACACCTGAATAGTCAACATCAAAAAAGAGAATATGTTTCAAAATCATCCATACGCAAATAAATCTCTTCTGGATGCAATTTCTGACCATGCGCCAGAGAGTAAAAAAGAAGACTTCTTCGCATTTGCGATACGAGATTCATCGAATGACATGACAGTGTCTTAACATTCGTCGAACTCTTCAACTCGGTTTGCATAAGTTTGGAAGATATTTCTAAGACGACGCGAAACATTTTTTCAAAAGCCTCAGCTTTATTGGCAGCCATGGAGAAGAGTGAATTTATCGTCAGTCTTATCGCTTGTGAGAAACTTTTCAGTCTTACTTTTGCCGTTGTCTTTGCTTCTTCAAAAAAAGTCTCTTGATCTGGTATCGGCCTTGCAATATGCAAAAGAGGTTCTAGGCACTATAAGAAATATAGATGCAGACAAAAGCTTCAACGAAATTTTCAACTCGGCATCGAGACTTTCAGAAGAACTGTTCGAAACTGACTTGAAGGTTCCACGACTTACAACGAAGCAGACAAAGCGCGCCAATCCACAAATTACTTCGGCTGAAAACTATTACAAGGTGGCCGTCTTCATCCCTTGCCTTAATAGTTTAATTCCAAATTTAGCAGACAGATTTATTTCAAATAAAGATATTCTTCTAAGTTTCCAGGTGCTTCTTCCAGGCTTTCTTTCTATTCATAAAACAAATAAGTTGGAGAATTGGGCACCGTACTTCGATGACAGAATGTCACTCTGTGCAGTAAAAGCTGAGTATGAACTATGGTGTGAAAAAGCTTTCACCATAGATGCTAACTTGGAGGTGCTGAAAGTGTTAGAGTACTGCGATCCAGTCTATTTTCGTTCAATTAGGTACCTACTCACCGTCTTAGCTACTTTGCCTGTGACAATAGCTAGTGTAGAGAGATCATTTTCTACAATGAAAAGAGTAAAAACTTTACCACGTAGTGTTATGAGCGACAACAGACTGAGTGCACTGGATATGATTTCAGTTCACTGGGATATCACCGTGGAGCCAGACAAAGTGATCGACATTATGGCTGGAAAAAGGATCAAAAGATTGCTTTTGTAGTTGCGGCCTTTTAAAACTTAGATTATTGGTACATAAAATACTAAATTATAAATTTTGTTGGTTCGAAACATCTGTCTTCATGTTATAAGAGCTCCTTTTCCATTAAAGTTCTGGATACAAATTTGATAAATAAAAATTTGTGAATCCCTCCCCACCATTTTATGAAATCTCAAACCCCCCCCCCCGAGAAAAAATCCTGGCTACGGGCCTGCTGTAATGGGATTAATTAAAGCATTAAACTAAGTCTTGTGTTATTTATTAATAGAATATTGGTTTCTGTAGAAATAGAGCTAATAAAAATAATTTATAAAGTTGGTTAAATAATTTTTTATATACTTTATATATGCATACCAGGCTAGTAGTAGAAAAAAAGGCTTTGTGTTTGACAGAAAGAAAACAAGTTAAATTTTTAAGTGGCTTTAAGGAAAATAAAGACATATCCATATATCTATTAATACATTATCTACCATCAAAGTTCTTTAGTTTTCCCTTGTAATAAATAAATATATATATATATATATATATATATATATATATATATATATATATATATATATATATATATATATATATATATATATATATATATATATATATATATATATTTATATTAAATCACATAATATAGATCTACTATAAATATTACCTCAATATGGTAACAGTCCATGATCAACAGTAACGAAGGGGATACTCTTGCAGCAGATATTTGCATTGCTCACAGTTTCTAATGTTAGTAAAATAATAAACTTTAAAAATAGATCACACCTTCTTTTACAATTTATTTTCTTACTTATAAATAGACTTCGAAATTTATAAAAAATGCATATTTTTTAATTTGTGCATTTTAAAACAAAAAGTTATATATCTGAACGATTTACGTCTTTTTCAGTTAATTATTAACAATTTTAATTTGCATAAATTGCATAATTTAGTCTCCTTCTTTATATAATAATAAATCGTGCATATTGAGCATAACTTTGGTGGTTTACCCTATCATTTCTTAGTTAAGATTAAAAAACGAACATTTTTGTTTCTTTTTTTTAATATGCCAAATGCCACGAAGGAGCACTTTCTAAAATTAGAAAAATCGGTGGTATCAATTATTTTTATATTATATTAAATGAGACCACAGATTCTTTAGGCAACCACATTGCAAATTTATTGATTGATGCTCGTGGTGAAAAATTATAAAGAAAAACCCCATTTAACCGCGTCAAAGTAGCTGGAAAAGAAAAATAATTTGACAGTTATACGTTTCGTCCTTGACAGCTTGGCGTCTTTTTATTTACAGGATAGTGTGCCAAGCAAAACGTTTATAATATTTCTGACAGATGCCGCGTTGTATATCACTAAAGTAGCCCAGAATTTAAACACCTTTTACAAAAATGTATGTCACCATAGGTCTGTTTGTTATTCAGAAATAGTGTACACCATTGTACACTTTTTTACGTAAGCACTCTGATGGAAGGTGTATTTTATAACTTCGTAGGTAAAAAAAGTATAAAATAGTGTAAAATATTACTAAGTAACAAACAGATTCCATATATGTTTAGCTCACACGTTGAACTTTTTTGCCGACAAAGTAAGACAGCAGTTTTTTCAGTTGAATTAGATAATTAGGAAAATAAAAAAAACAATTTGAAAGCTCTATTGAAAGTACAATAAGTGGCTACCAAATATGTTCTTGTCTCTCAAGCTGTTTTTACCAAAATGAGAATCTGCAATTGATGCAGTAAAATTATTAGTTTCCAAACCTATTGATACCTGGTGTTGGGCTGTGCAAGAATGTTAAGGATTATTAACATCTCAATTTGTGACACAATTTATTTTTTATCGAAGGCAATTATGGATTTGTACTTAATATAATTCAAAAATTAGAAAATAAGAACATGTCACTTTTAAAGTCTATATGTTTAATTACTGATTTTGAAGAATCGTGTAAAAATGTCACTGGGAAAATAAGAACAGCCGCTCCTAAAGACTTAAGGAACGTAACTGACAAAATTTCAGTTTTTTTTAATTTAATTGTCACAAAATTTCACCTTAGTACTAATTGTAAACTTTAAAACTGCCCCATCACTTTGATTGACGTAGATCAGTAATTTTCTGTTTCACACGTAAAGGCAAACCGACAAAAAAAGTTTATTATAAAGTTAAACCTAGTCTTTATCTGTTGTCAAATGTATATATGATTTAAGCTTAATTGTATTATTCCTATAAACCTTGTTTGGACCTAATATTAACTTCAGTTCTTAAAATATAATTTTAATAAATTTATTATAAAATATGTATTACTATGGCGACATAAAGCAAAAGTCACATAATTTGCTTGTGGTGTCCGAAATTTGAAAAATTCCTAATAGCTGCATTTACTTTTTATTTTTAAGTAAATTATAATAAAATAAAAAATTTAATTAAAATAATTTAAGGCAAATTAGGCATACGTAGTTAGTGAACTTGATAATATTTAAAAGATTTGAGCAGAAACATTCTCTTAAAATTTAATTTAATTGATAAGAATGGTTTTAAACGTTAACACAAATAACACAAAGAAAATGATGACGACGAATAAGGAAAAAAAGCGGTAGTTTTTCTATTATTTATAACTTAATACCTACCTATTTTAATAATAATAAAATCTAAAAAAAATCCAAAACGTTTGAGAACAAAAGTATGCTCTTTACCCTTATTGAACTTTTTTTTTCAATTGTATAATTCATAAATTTCATAAAATACAATTTTGTAAAAAGTTTTATTAACGATAGAACTCTTTATCGTCTCATCGTGTTTAAATTTTAAAGAAAGAACTGCATAAAATCAGTAACATTAATTTGTCCTCAGTTTTCTATTTTTTGTCTATTTTATGGAAATCGTACCATTTTATTTTTTACTGTCTATTGCTTATAATTTCTTTACAAACTTCCTGGTTAAAAATAATTTGTTAATAAAATACAATTAAAATTTAGTATATTACCTAGACTACCTTTAATTATCTAATAGAGCACATTTGTATAAAAAAAAGTAAAATATGATAAAAAATAAAAAAATGTGTATCAATTCTTCATAAAAAATATATACGCCTTATATATGCGTTTTTATGCGAATATAACATACAATGATTTTGAAAACTATCCGTGTTTATATAGAGAGTTGCGGGTTTAATTTAAAATATATAAATAGTTTAATAAAATAACGTTTTATATTTTAATGAACACGTATTATTTACCAAATATAAAAGATGTAAACTATAACAACGTAAACATTTTATTATTTTTATTATTTGTTTTTACGAAGATATATTATGTAATAATTTATTTGTTTAAGAGGATAAAATATAAACTTTCATATAAATTTAAATTATTTTTTTAAATAACTAATACCCTAAATGGTTAAAATATGTGCCCTGTAAAAAGTATTTTAAAACCCTAAATGCAGAAAAAGCATCTTAAATTCTAAAATATACTGGAAAATAAAGCCAATAGCAGGTAATCTGTTGTACCTCTGTAAATTTAACAGAAATAACCTCTAAGAATTTACTTTTTGCTACTACAATTGAAAAATATCCGCAGCAGCTGCGAAAGTTTATTTGTTTTTAACCAATCTTACTTCTGTTTTCTTTTGTTTACCTAATAGTTCTCTGAAACAATGGATCAAAAATGCATACCTATTTTTATTTTATATGACTTAAGGCAAAAGTATTAAATATATATATATATATATATATATATATATATATATATATATATATATATATATATATATATATATATATATATATATATATATATATATATATATATATATATATATATATATATATATATATATATATATATATATATATATTATTATATAATTTATAATTTTTACAAAGTGCTCCTTCGTGGCATTTGGCATATTAAAAAAAAGAAACAAAAATGTTCGTTTTTAATTCTTAACTAAGAAATGATAGGGTAAACCACCAAAGTTATGCTCAATATGCACGATTTATTAATATATAAAGAAGGAGACTAAATTATGCAATTTATGCAAATAAAAATTGTTAATATTTAACTTAAAAAGACGTAAATCGCTCAGATATACATATAACTTTTTGTGCACAAATTAAAAAATATGCATTTTTTTATAAATTTCGAAGTCTATTTATAAGTAGAAAATAAATTGTAAAAGAAGGTGTGATTTATTTTTAAAGTTTATTATTTTACTAACATTAGAAACTGTGAGCAATGCAAATATCTGCTGCAAGAGTAGCCCCTTCGTTACTGTTGATCATGGACTGTTACAATATTGAGGTAATATTTATAGTAGATCTATATTATGTGATTTGAATGCAATAGGCTGATTCGACGCAAATTTAATTTTATGAAATCCGCGATTAAATTGAGTTTTTGATCGTATGTTAAAATATCAAATGGAAAATAGGTTTTGTAATCTATAAAAACTGGTACAAGTTAAGGTAAAAAGTGTTCTGTATTTATTTTAAATATTTTACCCTAAAAATAGTTTCCTTAAGAGATAAAAGTAAAAAAAAACCATATTGGTTAACGGAGCGTTTTAAAAATAGATGATTTATTTATTGTATTCTCTAACGCCCTCCATACTGCAAACAGTTGTATTCTTTTTATTAAACTTTTTTAGCCGAATGCGGAAATCCTAAGGAGCTCATAAATTATTTTAGCCAGAAGCGGTCGATGCGTGGGTTGTTATTTCAGCCAAATGGTTTTTTTGTCTGTGATTTGTGGTTTTACTATCACGTAAAGTTAAAACAAATATAAAACGAAATATCAGCACGGTTGTTTTACGGATTAAAATTGTTTAAAAGTTTTTTGTTGTATTTTGTATAGACAAAGACAAGACATAACACAAAAACAAAAAGTTTATTAATGTGAGATACCCAATCGGTCTTACACACGTCCAAAGGTTTAAGTACAATTTGCAAATATAATAAATAATAACAATACATAGTGAATCATTTAAAAATTACAATTTAAAACTAAAAGTCAACAGAAGGAGTTTAAAAAGGGCCCCAAAAAAAATTTTATTAGACAATCATGTCACAAAATTGTTTTTGTAATTTCCCCTTAGAAAAAGGCATTTTGGGGGAAAAAATTTTTTTTAACTACAATTTAAATTTTTTGGGGAAGGTAGCTGATTAAAAAAAGGGGGAAAAAAATTTAAAAATTAATTTAGGACCATAGTATGATATGCCAGTCCTAATTTAATTTATTCTGTGATATTTGGTATATTTTTTTCCCTTTTTTTCTCTTAAAGGGGAATGCGTGCCTTCATGTGTTGTGTAGTTTGTGGTATTGTCTTTTGTGTAAAGTAAACAATGTAAAATATATAAGAAGGGGAAAAAGGTACTTTTTTTGGTACACAAAGGGGATCTAAGATGGAAAAGGGGGGTTGGAGCTGGTTTTTTTGGACCTAATTGCAGACTTTCAAAGTCTCTGGGAAAAAATTCCCCTCCATTTCCCAAAAGCTAAAACCCCCATGCAATTGACATTTGCGCTTCTGAATCCCCCCCAAAAAAAGGCCCTTTTCGAGGCGCAACCTTATATATTTTATCGGACCCGGCTTTTTTTAAAGGCATTGACTTCATACTTTTTTAATTTTAAAACCCCAGCGGGAAAATGCCGACAATCCCCAAAACCAACTGGCCAAACACAACAGAGTTACTCTGGAGTTGGCCCCCAGGACATGAAGGAGTAAAGGGCAATGAAATTGGGGATCAACTCCAAGGAAGGAGCACAGAGACCATTCTATGGACTTGAACCCTTCTGTGGCAAAACTAGGGGCCCCCCCTTTAGAGGAACTCAGGACGGGGGAAAAAAGAAAAAAAAGAGTTTTTACTGGAACAACATCCCAGGAAAAGGGGGCAGGCGAAAAGATTTATTTCGCATTCACCTAAGTACAAAAAGCTAGGGGAATTCCCCAAAAATGAACTTAAACTAGAACCCCCATTCCCCCAACAGGGCATGGTCCTTTGGTATCCCCAAAAAAAATGGGAAAGACTAGGATGAACAATCCCCGGTTTTTTTCCCCATAAAGCAAATGAAATTTTGGGAACACATTCTCTGTGAATGCAGAGAACTGACCGACAACGGCTTAAATATCTGAAGGGGTATATCTTATTTTCCAAAAAGATTTTTAACTTACCGCATAGTACCTTTTAACTTTGAAAGGTATAAATTCCGGGGGCCCAAAAAACCCAAGGGTATTCAAAAAACTCTTTAGGTCGAAGGAAGAAGGGCTACACTAGACCCCCGCGCCCCCGTTCATTACAATACAATACAATTTGTGTAAAGTAAACAATGTAAAATATAAAAAAGGGAAAAAAAATATGTTTAATTCCAAAAAAAGTGGCTTGCAATCACCCCAGTTTTCCCCCTTTTTGGAACCGTATAGCTTCGCTGTAAACAAAAAAAAAACGTTTTTATTTAAAGCATCCCCGGCCCAAACAATCCATATGAGCTTTTGTTTTTTAAAAATGGGAATATGCTGTTGGGGCAACTTTAAAAAGGGAAAATGTTTGTGAAAATTTAAGTTTCACACAGGAAGCCCTTTTTTTTGATGGGGACAAACCCAATTCCAAAAAATTTGGAATCGATGTGGAGGCCCAGAAATCGGACCGATTCAAGCGTGTTTATATGCCCTATATGCTTCAATGTAAAAAAAAAATGCTCTGTTTTTTTCCCCATTAAAATTAGCTGGTTTTTTGTAAAAACCCAACAGCAACCCCCATCTTTGTATCCCCCCTTCCTTAGATGGAGAAAAAAATGAATTAAAAACCAGGATCCCCCCTTCCCATCGTTCAAAAGATGAGAAAGAGAAGCCCCGGCCCAACACCAACCTTTTTGGGACTCCATGCCTGATGCTTTCAACAGCAGAGATTTACCATTTAAACCACATACTGTTTACGGTTTGATAAGATGAACTAATAAGTTAAAAAGGGGGGATCGTGCAAATCATAATACTTTAAAATTAGACAGGGAGAAGGTCCACAGGGTTTTTTTTCAAACGAGGGGGGCCCTTCTCAGGTCACAAAAAAAAACCCCCAATAGCCCCATCAATAAAAGCCTGAAAATTTTGTAAGTTCGTTTTTTTCCATTGTTGTTGAACATGAATTTCTGAAACCAAACTGTCCCCGGAATTTGGGGAAATTTAAAAATTTTCCCCATTTTGGATAATCTGGTCTTTATAGCTTTTTTAAAAAAAATTTTAAAAAAATTTTAACTATTAAAATGGGGGCCCTTAATTTATAAGTTTGTTTTTGGTTCCTTTTTATAAAATTTAAAAAAACTTTAAAATGTCAGGAAAAAAAGCCTTTTTTAAACATAAGTTTAGGAATTTTGTTTTTATTACTTTAGTGTCCCCAAAACCTAATGATCTTTGCTATTTTTATTTTTTTTTAATTTTAAAATTATGTCCCCTTTTGTTCAATTATTGAGATACCTGAAAGTTTAAATTTTGTTTTGTTGTGACCAAGATTCGGTGAGTGTTAAGGGTTTAATTCTTTGAGATATCGGGTTTAAAGGTGGAAAGATTTATGTTAAGGAGCTTCCCGTTTTAAAAGATTTAACTGTCCGGCGTGATCTCAGTGTTGTCATTACTTGTATGTCTTGTTCCGAGGTTTGAATTTTTTTAAACTAAATCTCATATTGACTTGGAACTATAATTATGTTTTTTTTAAATATTTATCATTTGAAACCCCCTTTGCTTGTCTAATGTCTGTTCTGTATTTTTACGATATATTTTTTTTAATGCAGTAAGTTGTGGTAAACTTTTTTAGCTAATTTATTTAAAAAGGATAGGTTTATGCGTTTTTCCTTCAAAAGGGTATTAAACAAGTTTATATTTACCCTATTTTTACGCGATTTAACCATTTTTTCCGGGAAGGCCAAGTCAGCGCATTTTTTAATAAAATTTACAAACATATTAAACTTTTCGTTTGCAGAAATACCATGGTTATCAACAACATCCCAACAGATATTTCCAATTAAATGGTTCAAATAAAATAAACCCTGTTTTGTTATAGGTCTAGTCTTAAACTCTACATAGGCCTTAGGGGCCTCTGCAACAGTCAATGCCGCCACAACCGCTTTGTGGTCGGACAAATCAACTTCCAGGGCACAAGCCTCTAGAGACAGTGTCTTACTAGTCTATATATATATATATAAAATATATATATATATATTTTTTTTTTTTTTTTTTTTTTTTTTTTTTTTTTTTTTGTCAAGACACGCATTTCCATGAGTGGGCTCATTTATTTCGATTGATAGACCAAACGAATTTATTAGGTCCATCAAAATGTTCTTCTGATGGTATTTAGCAAGAAAATTTACATTAAAATCGCCAGACAATATTATTTTATAATTTTGAAGTTTACTTACTGTGTTTAATAGTGTTGTTAATATACAGATAAAGTTTTCAAAATTACCAGCTGGTGATCTGTACAAGGTTACTACTAATACCTTTAAGCTATCAGATTAAGCTGTGCATATTTTACAATCTAACTCATTTGACAAACGATCAAGGTCAGTTCTTGGTAAGAAAAGGTTTGACATGGCTGAATGTACCCACATAGCCACACCTTCATGTATATGCCTCCTTCTGGAGAAACTACCTATAAGACAATAATTATTTAAAACAATTTGAGAAATCTCATCCTCCACCATCCAGTGTTTACTAAAGCAGAGCACATTGTACTCCCAGCCATTAGCCTCCACCTCAAGAACTTTATTCCGCAGACACTGGATATTGCAGTGCAAGATTTTTATTAACAATTCATTATTTACAGACATATTAAAACCATTTTTTGACAAATTAAAATTTTTTGAGTATGAATTTACATTTTTTACAGCTTTGGCAACATCATTTTTCAACTGTGGGACTGTTGGTTCTTGAAAGTTTTCAAGTTTATTGGGTGGCCTCTTTAAAAAAACCGTGAACTAGCCAAAAATTCTTTATGTCGTTCGAAATTAAATCTTTTGGGTTCCAGCATTTTTAGGCCAGAAAACCTTGGACTAAACCCACATCCCCTTCTTGAACTGTATGAAAAACCTTAAACAAAAACAAGGTTTTTTATAACTATAAGTAATTATTAAAGTTTAAAAGAATACTTCTGCTCAAATCTTTGTAAATATTATTAAATTATTACTAATTTCGTATGCCTAATTTGCTTTTAGTTATTTTAATTTTACCATTTTTAATTTTAATTTACTTAAAAAAAAAGTAAATGCAGCTATTAGGAACTTTTTTAAAATTTTGAACACTACAAACAAATTCATTATTAGCATGGTTGTTTTACCGATTGGAATTGTTTAAAAGGTTTTTATTTTATTTTGTTTATAAAAACCTAAAACAATATCAAGGTTTTATATAACTATAAGTAATTATCAAAATCTAAAAGAATACTTCTGTTTTTTTTTAAATATTATTGGGTAATCACTAATTATTACGAATGCCTAATTTGCTTTTAGTTATTTAAATTTTACTATTTATAGTATTAGTTAACTTAAAAAAACTAAATGCAGCTATAAGAATTTTTTTAAATTTTGAACACCAAAAACGAATTAATTATTATCATGGTTGTTTTACCGATTGGAATTGTTTTAAGGTTTTTATTCTATTTTGTATATGAAAAACTTGCAACAAAACAAGGATTTTTATAAATATGAGTAATTATCAAATTTTAAAAGAATACTTCTGCTTCAACCTTTCTAAATATTATTAAGCTATTGCTAATTACGTATGCCTAATCCGCTTTTTGTTATTTTAATTTTACCATTTATAATATTAGTTAACTTATGCAGCTATTAGAAACTCTTTTAAATTTGTAACACCACAAACGAATTCATTAATTGCTGTTTTACCAATTGGAAGTGTTTAAAAGTTTTTTGGTTTATTCTGTATATAAAAAACCCAAAACAAAAATAACCTTATATATTAGTCTAGGAGGAATCGGCGCATGAGTACCGAAAACTATTCCACCTCAATTTTTTTTATACAATCCCCTTTAAATTGCCCTACTGATGATACAAATACATGGCACTACCTGGTGCCTATTGTTTAAACAATTGCAAGGAATTGTTATTTTTCTACCGGGCAATTTTTTTTATGTTCTTTATTAAAATCCAAATAAAAAGGTTTCATGATTTTTTACTATAAAGTTAATATTTTTGGAGATATAAATTTTTAAAAGTTCGAAAAATCTCAAATTTGGTTATGTTTGACCTCTGAAAAATATAAATTAAGAAAAAAAAATAAAACATAAAAATTATATTTTTGTGTTCTTTAAATAATAGTTAATAATATCCTTAATTGAGATTTGAAAAAAAAATTACTGTTTATACAGGTTTTTTGATTGTTTACTAAGGCGCCTCGTAACCCTTGAATTTTGAAAATTATTTAAAGAACTAAAAAATGTATTTTTTTGAACACTGCCGGAAAGGGGGAAAAATTAAAAAAAGTGTTTTTTTTTTTTTTGGAAATTCAAAAAAAAAAAGTTTTAAAAAATTCCCAAATTTCTAATAAAGTGATTTTATAACTTTTTTTCCTAAAATTAAAAATAATAGATAGGGTATGAAGGGGGTCAAATTTAAAAAATCATAAATTATTGGAAAATTAAGAAACTCATAGTTTTTTTAAATTATTTATATAATTAGCAACTTTAATTCTAGAGAAAAAAAATCTTTAAAATTGAAGTTGTTAATTATAGAAATAATAAAAAAAAACTATGAGTTTTTTAATTATCCAATAATTTATGATTTTTTAAAGTTTTTTTAATTTCTAGCTCCCCTATCTCGGTTTTTTTTAAAAGGAAAAAGTTATAAAATCACTTTTTGTAAATTTTACGTTCTAAACTTATTTAAAACTTTTTTTTCTGGACTTCCCTTTCCTTTAAAATTAAAAAAAAAACACACTTTTTTAATTCTTTTTCGCCTCTTCCCGGGGTGAGTTCAAAAAAAAATACAGTTCGTTTTTAGATTCTTCAAAGTAACTTATATCAAAAATTTAAGTTTAAACCTCAAATTCGTATTTCACGACCTATTTTCTTGGACTGTTAACGCCGCGCGCTGTCTCTCTGACTCATACGCTGCATCGGCCTCTCTGTGTCTTGAATCCTTATTTTTCATTTATTTTGCAAACTAGTAACTTTATTTAAATTGTTAAGAAGAGCAATGTTATTAATAATTTAATTATCTACAATATGTGTTTTTAAGTTTTTTTTTCTGAAATCAATTTTACAAAAGTTATAGGAGCCTTATTTTACTTGTAAACGCGCGTATTAAACAATCAAAAAACCTGTATAAACAATAAGATTTTTTAAAATCTTGATTAAGGATATTATTAACTATTGTATAAAGAATAAAAAAATACATTTTTTATATCCTATTTTTTTATATATATTTTTCATGGGTCAAAAGTATCCAAAATTGAGATTTTTTGAACTTTTAAAAATTCATATCTCCAAAAATATTAAGTTTATTGTAAAAGTCATTGTACCTTTTTTATTTGTACTTCAATAAAAAAATTAAAAAAATTGTTTTTGCAATGGCTTAAACAATTTCGGTTTAAACAATATGGCACCACCATGGCAACATGCATTTAAATTATCAGTAGGGCAACTTAAAGAGGATAGTATAAAAAAGTTGGGGTGGAATAGTTTTCGGTACTTATGCGCCGATTTCTCCTAGACATACGAGTATTACTATGAGTGATTATCAAATTTAAAAAGAATACTTCTGCTGCATTTTTTTTTTTTAAAATTATTAAACTCACTAATTACGTATGCTTTATTTGCTTTCAGTTATTTTAATTTTACTATTTATAATTTTCATTTACTTAAAAAAAACTAAATGCAGCTATTAGAATTTTTTTTTTAATTTCGTACACCACAAACGATTTAATTATTAGCATGGTTGTTTTACCGATTGGAATTGTTTAAAAGTTTATTATTCTATTTTATATATAAATATCCTAAAACAAAAACAAGGTTTTATATAACTATAAATAATTATAAAATTAAAAAAAAACATTTTGCTCTAATCTTTTTAAATATTATTAAGTTATCACTAAATACGTATGCCCAATTTGCTTTTAGTTATTTTAGTTTTTACATTTTAATTTTAATTTACTTAAAAAAAAAACTTAATGCAGCTATTGGGAACTTGTTTAAATTTCAGACACCACAAACGCATTAATTATTATCATTGTTGTTTTACCGATTGGAATTGCTTAAAAGTTTTTATTTTATTTTGTATATAAAAAATTTAAAACAAAAACAAGGTTTTATATAACCATGAGTTATCAGAAGAAATAGTGTGGTTAGTTAAAGTACTCTTAGTAGTAGGTGAGAAGATGCTTGAGGTTAATCGTATGAAAACTGACAAAATTTCAAAAAAATGAAAGCAGTTTACTCAAAAAAAAACCATCGGCAATTGTTTTTTTTTTTTTAATAAATAATTTTTAATTTTTTATAGTTATTTCTAAGGGCTTATTTTTAAATATAAAAATAGCAGATAATTTAAATAACGTAAACCTCTTGCAGACACATAATAAGAGCAGTAAACTGAAATAAAAAAATAATTTAAAGAAAGCTCAATACTTTTGGCTAAATACTTATAAATATTATTTTTATTTTGAATTAAAGCTTACACTTACCAGCTTAAATATTCAATTTAAAAAATAGGTGTTATTTAATAGGTCACTAAATTATTCAGTTTTTAGTTATTATATAAATTGGTATGCTTTGAAAATTATATATCTCCCACCAACTTGTTAAAGCCAAACTATGTGAAAACAATTATTTGTAAATGTATAATTATTTAAATTCCCCAAAAATGCAATTAGTAACCAAGAGTTATTTTATTACCAGAACTAATCAAAGTAACCAAAACTAACCGAATAGTGATGCTATTATTTTAGTGACATAAAATTTAATTCATCTGGTGACTGATCTACTAACAAATCAGATTTATTGGTTTTTTAAAATAAAATATAAAGTTTTTCAGGTAAATACTTATCATTTTTAATATATTTTCCGCCGTTTAAATAAATAAAACAGAAATAAATCTGTTACCTGCCTGATCTAAAAGTCCATTTCCAGACATAATAGAAAATGCAGATAATAGTTTGTTTTCTTTTTCGTTTTCATTGCAATTTCACATTTTAATAAAATTTCTTTGTTTGGCTTCTGAAGTAAAAATTGGTACGGGGAAATGCCTTTCAGCTGAATTTTAATAATGCTTCTTGTTATATAAATCATTTTTTATTAATTTTTATATAAAACAAAAAATATAGTAAACCTTTATTAAATTTTAAAAATATTTATAATAAAGTGAAAGAAAACATTGTTTTATTTAAAATAAAACGGTTTATCAATTTGGTAAAAAGATTTTTTTTTAATTTTTAATTTTTCTTCGAAATTTTTATTTAATAAGAAAATCTACTTGACCACTAAAAATATACAATTTTTTTTTTTTACATTAGATACCTTGTCAATAAGAACGTAATAATTAATATTGTATGGGACGACTACAGGTCTATAAAAGGTAATATGTCCAAAATAGGACTTATAAGACTAATAGAGTTTAGAGTTGCTAAAGATATTTTGTTTAAATAAAAATATAGCAAAATAAGTAACCCCTTATGTTAATTAATTAATTAAGTTTTATGACACGGGCATTTTTTGGAAAGCTAAAAAGTTGCACGTATAGAACTATATATTTTCTTTCAGGTAGATGTAATGTAATGGATAAATTTATTAATTTCCATATCCTAAAGTATTTAGAAAAACGAAACATTTTACATGACAGAGAGTCAAATTTTATCACAAAAGATCCACAGCAGATCTTTTTTCCTTTGTTTAACACTGGAACAAATCCCTAAAGTTTCTTGTTGAATCCCAGATCGTTGCTCTTGACATATTCAAAGTTTTTGACCAGGTCTGGCATGATGCAGTTCATAACAGACTTCCTTTTTACAGTCTTCCACCTAAGCTTTATTTTTGGCTCTCCAGTGTTCTTTATATTGTTTAACTGTTAGCATTCTTGATTTCATTCAAAGAAGAGCTGTTCGTCTTATTAATGATTCCCCGCTTACAGAAGAGCTTTCTTCTTCCTCCCAGCACCCAACAGAGCAACACGTAGTGCCACTTTTATGAATCATTTTACAGTTTAACTTAAGAGGCCCCGAATTTCTTACTTTGTTTGCTCGTTAATCTCTAAAATGTCCCACTATAGCACGTACTATCCGCAGAAGTTTTTACTTTTCCTCCAAATCGTCAAATATTTAACTCCCGTGTTTATATGCTTTCTGTTTAACACTACAGACACCCACGGTTTGTTAGTAGAGTCTATCCGAACTCAGTTGGGACAGCAAAAAAACTAAATGCTGGGTTAAAAGCGGCATTATAAACGAGATGCCTCCTGAACCATGGGCGGCGCAGGAAATATAAATATGTTTTACCATAATTTAAAGAATATACAATATATAGGTTGGGTTACTTTCATATAAACCTTTGATGTTTTGGCTTCTAAGAAAACAAGCGGCGTCTCCGTCGATCGCGAACGGACAAAATAGTTTCAGGGGGTATTTGTGTAAACGATACCAATTTATTTAAGCGTTTCCTCTAATCGGTAATATCGAGGAACGCGGAAAACGATTTTTTATTATTTGAATGGATTTAAGGCACGATAATATTAGCATAATATTAATAATATTTGTTTATGGTCACCAATATCACTGTAAATAAATGTTAAATTTTTGGTCTTTATTGCCTATTAACATTATTTTATCATTACAAATGATATATATGTGTGTTCGTTGGGGGTATTCCATACTCCCCAAATCCCCCGGTGTATGTGTGTGCGGGGGGAGGGGCGCCATATATTAAGACCCGCCAAGGACGCGGCCATACCTGGATACGGCCTCGAGCTAATGTACCATTAAAGGTTATTTTCAGAAGTAACACCAACAAGATTAAATGACTTTGTTCTGCAGAACTTGGCACACGTATAGGTAATTTGAGTTAAGTTTTCAATAGAACAAATATTAAAATGTACCCTCTTTAGCAGGCTCAATGGGTAAACCTACAGATGGTAACGTATATGCGACTCCTAAAAGGGTTTAAACAATTTTCGTGTTTGAAATGGAAAGCACACACTCTAATACGGTTCTGACATTCTTTTGGCGTATAATGGAACGTAAATTTATGGAACCCAGTGAATCCCAAAGCACTTTTCCAAGCTCGATATCTGAATGTGTAATATATTTTCAATACAAATACCAATAAAACACTCTAATCTATATAATTTATATTAATTCATTCTTTGGTCATCTAAAAAACGATAAATCGCTTTTTATTCTACTTTCACAATTATCCACCGAACAAATATTATTACCAGGCACAACTAATAACTTTTTAGGGACACGGTATGCCAAAGCACACAATTACAGCAAAACGAGTTCTGGCGCACTGCGTATCAAGAAAACTACTTTCATTCTTAAGACAAAAATGAATATTTAAAATAACTCGTT
This sequence comes from Listronotus oregonensis, assembly GCA_019359885.1. Taxonomy (NCBI): domain Eukaryota; kingdom Metazoa; phylum Arthropoda; class Insecta; order Coleoptera; family Curculionidae; genus Listronotus; species Listronotus oregonensis. Next base: position 25,283 of record JAHBCN010009526.1, read on the forward strand.
GAGTTTGAAAGTGTAGGTCTTTGTTTAAAATGTCTGCTTTAGTCGACTCTAAATTAGCATAATAATCATCAGTTTCGCTGTCACTAATATCGAAAGGTCGCCAAAATGCCATATTTATCAAATTACTATCCAAAACACTAATCCAATAAAATATTTTACAAAATCTATTCACTAGAAATAATTGCTAACGTTGCTAAATACCCCGATGTTACTACCACACTGCGAGGTAAAAATCAAATATTTTAAAATGAATCTGCTTCCAAAGTAGCAAATAAAATATCTCACCAATCAAAATCGGCCAGTGACCACCCGCGGCACTTCTTGATTGATCCCACATTTATTTATGACAAACTCGTCAAGTCCACGTTGACTTTGTACGAGGAGCAATCCATAGAATATTATCCGTATACAGTGGAGTGTTTCAATGTGAAAGAGGGTAAATTGATAGTAGCCTGTATAAGCACTAAATTCCATGCTGTTCCAACTGACTTCGTATAAACAATACTTAGGCCTTTAGACCTTGTTGACTGTTCCAATATGAAAAACATTGGATAGAAGATTTATTTAAACTTTTCTTTTTGCTATTAAATAGCACATTTAATTTTTTTTTTGGTGTTTGACTTTCATCTTATTACAGTTAACTTTTTTTTCAGTTAAAAACTTAATTTTTTCCTCAGCGAGACCTAACACTGGCCTTTAATGGAAAAGGAAATACTTTCTACAAAAATGTATCTTTTTGTCTATTTTTTTTTCTTTTAATTTCGATTTAAGATTTATTGCTTTCCTTTGTTTAGGTTAATTCTGTTTATCTAAACGGTAAACGGCAAATAAAAAGATTTAAAAGTATATTTTCTTTTAAAAAGATTTTTTAGTAGCTCAATTATTAAAAAATGAAAAATATATTTTATATTCAATAGGTGTCGTTGGTTAAAGTAACCGAATAGTTTGCTGAAACGTTTTCTGAAATGTGATAGATAATGGTAGTTAACTTATAAAAATGTTTATAATTACAAAATATCCCAAATTTCTAAAATTTTAAAATTCATAGAACAGTTTTTTGTTCTGATATCACATATTTATTTCTTTTAAGCTGTTAAGTTTTAAAATGCCTAAAAAAATAAGTTTTTATGTGAACTAAATTAAAGTTAATTTATCCTATATTTCTAAACTAATCATATACTTACCTTATGTTTTAAAGCACTAACTTTTAATGGTAAAAGCAAGTTAAAAATAATAATTTACGTAGTTAATGAACTTTGAAGGAATAATGATCAAAAGGTTTTGCGTCTGCTACCGTATCTATCCTGCGATTATATGGCTATTTATGTGCACAAAAACCAATAAGAAAATAGGATTGGAAGCGAGTTAAATAGTTTGTTCAATAAAATTGCATTGCAAAGAGTTTTTTACAAAAACAGAATATTATGAGAAAACATTTCTGAATCAGGTCAAAAAATTAATTCTGAATCGTTCAAAAACATTTTTTTTAATTAAAAGGTAATTTATTAGCACAGGACTTAAAGATTCAAAGATTTGGAGAAAGGAAAGATAACTACAGGCAGTAGGTTCCACAGCCTAGACACCCTGGCGGTGATGAAATAAAGCTAAAAGTTCGATCCATGTTCAATTGGGCTGTCAAAGAACGTATATAAAAGTGACACTTTGTATTACTCAATTGGCAGCCAAGAGAAGAAAATAACATTAGATAATTCTTTCAAAGAAAAGTATAAAAAAGTGATAAGTCCCCCACAGCTTATACAGGGGCAAGAAAAGGATGCTTTCTAGTAAAGGGGCGTCATTAATAAGACGAACGGCCCGTTTCTAAATTAAATCGAAAATGCTAAGGGTTGTGGGAGATGCTATTCCCAGGCATGAAATAGTATATTTTATTACCAGTACAGGAAATGACGATTTTTCCGTGCGCGCGTGATAAAATCTCGGCTGCGCCTCACACGGGAAGTCATGCAAGAACGAAAAAATCCATTTCTGGACGTGTAATGAACGATATTTTTTATTATACTTAGGTACCTGAAAACAACATAAACAAAAAACATCGCAAAAAAATGATTTAAGAAAATTGCGATTATTTATTTTTATTTTTAAAACAGTAAAACGAATTAACAAAAAAAATTACAAGCTAATTAAATCTAAGAAAATTAATTTTGGACGGAACCGTTATGATTAATTGTTATATTTATTGTACAATTCGTATTATTGTTGAAGCTCAACTCCTTTTGTATTTCTTTTTGTTGAACTAAAGATGTTAAAGCGGAGTGACTGTTACAGATTTTGTAGTTTCCAAGTTACAAGGCCTAAACAACTTTTGGGATACTTCAATTTTTCTTTGTATGGACTCCTCTATATATCCTTCTGCTACATTGGAAGAAAGCCACTTTTCAAAGTGAGCAAATCACCGCCGCTTTCTACTAACATGGTAGCAGAAGAACCCTTAGCCCATGTCCGGTATATTCTGTCCATCTGAAGCTTCACATAAAAATTTGGTTACTTGTTTTGGTGTAAGAACCTTGGATTTCTTTGGTACATATCCTACAGCTTGTCGTTTTAAAAAAGCGATAGTTTTTGGATATTGGTTGTGAGTATTCTCTTTTATTGCCAAAGAACTCTTTAACATGGAGAATCGACTCCATAGGGTGGATGACTTCATAGATTTGGCTTTTTCAGAAAGATAAACTAAGAGAATATCGTCACTCACAATTTTGATTCCTTTCTGAGTCCGCCATTTGGATTTCACTGGTAATAAATATGCACTCACTTCTGCCGCTTGTTGTAATATAATATCGGGAATATCTGTTTTTTTTACTTCCAAATCTGAATTCATTTTTTAATAATGGCATAAATTTCACTGGCAGAAATTAAATAGGTCATTAATAAATAAATCGTTGTTATGAACAGTTTCCGTGGATGAATTTTTGTATAAGCGCAAGGAAATAGGGATCGGGAAAAAAAATTCCGTGCGCTGTTCTGAAAATGTCATATTTACTGTATTTTATACACAGTTGAAAATGCAGTATTTTCAGGTAAGTATAATAAAAACAATATTCTAGCTTTAAATTTAAATAAATATCAAATATAGAGATGCGAAAAGGAGAAATACCTTTGGGCTGGACAAACGCATCCAAGGGTAATTGTCTCGAAAGTTCTCTCCCCGTTTTTTGACCAAATTTGGTATACGGGTTTTGGGCTGATTACGAACCTGAAAAATTTTTGCAACGTTTCGTTTTCGAGATATTCATCAAAGTTGAAAATCAAACTAACCTTATTTTCACTATATTCTCCTTCTTTTGTGCACAATTTTTGATTTTATAAAGGGCACACAATCTTTTATAAACACCCTTTAAAACCTTATATTTTTTTATTTTACACCTTTTTTCCATTAAATTGCGAAGCTTCACTTTCAAGCGGGCGGCCATGATTCCTAGTGTATACATGGTTGCTGCCACGATCCGACGTGTGAAAGGGGAGGTTTGCAATTAAATGGAAAAAAGGTGTAAAATAGATATAAAAACAATTTTTAAAAAAGGTTTTTTTAAAATATTATGTGCCAATTTAGTGTAAAAATCAAGAATTCTGTGCAAAAAGAAGGAGGAATAGTGTAAATAAGGTTAGTTTGATTTTCAAATTTGGTGATGAATATCTTGAAAACGAAACGTTGGAAAATTTTTTTTCAGGTTCGTAATCAGCGCCCCAAAAAACCCCCGTATACCAAATTTGGTCAAAATCGGAGAGAGGCAACTTTCGAGACAATTACCCATCCAAGATTCTTCAATGTTGCTGTGACTTTGACTTTAATATGTTTGCGACCATTTGGATCGCTTTAAAGGTAACTTACAGAAGGTAAAATGAATTTTTATTCTACAGAAAGTGGCCGGTCATAAGTAGAGAATTAATACTGGTAGACTTTTTCGCGACAACGAAGATGATTGTGTTTTTAAGACTATGGACTGGACAAGATTATTGGTGCCCCAATCCAAAATTAAGTGAAGTTCTTGGGAAAGAGATATCAGGCTTACAGACTGGCTTGAGAAATTGAATATTGAAATAAAAGGTAATATCTTTAACACAACTATGAATTGGGTTAATCGTAAAAAAAGGAGAACTTAAATGTAAAGTTAAAATAAAGGGTTACTGGCAGTACTAATCCCTGGATTACCAGCATTCATTTGGTGAAAGCTAGAATAGTAACCATATACAGTAACTGATTTGTGTCGACTGAAAAGAAAACTGGAAGGCATAAAATAAAGTTTGGTTGTAAGACTGTGGAAAGTAGAGAGGAAGAGTTTATTCACGTTAGACCTAAACAAAAGCCACTCTCGCCGCACACTCTCTTTTTAAGTGACACAAATCAACAAAAAATTATTTTACAGCAAAGCCAAAGCAATACCTTGTAGTTTAATAACCCAATTTTTAAAATGAGCTTTTATATACAGTGCGTTTTTTTTTAAACGGGCCATATGATTTTACATGGTAAATCTTCCACTCCGTGCTAGGTCCACTTCTACTTTATAGCTAAAAATTGAAACATATAACTTTAAGGTTTAAGAATATTTTACATTAACATTTGTACCAAAATAACTTTACAAAGTATTATAAAAATTGATTTATTTTCCAATAAAATATAGTTTTTAGTTTCCTTGTATATCAAAAATTTTGTCACTGTCACATATTAGGAAATGTCATTTATATTTCTACAGGAATAAATAAAATCAAAAATCGTGTTTTATTACAAAAAAACTTCTGTAAAATACTATGCTACAACATGCACTTGAAACCGCAAATAATCCTGCACATTCTTTTAATCTGAAATCTAAATGGTCGGAAAAAAAAACGCAAAAAGAAAAAAGGGAAAAGCAAATTTATTTTTTTTTATATGAAATATGTAACAACGATAATAAAAACATATTACTAAATACATAAGGTGTTTTATTTAAATGCGTTGTTCAAAGTGGCCACCATTTACTGCCAAACAGTATCCAAGAGAATAGTAAAAATGTCTTCTTACGTTGCATAATTGCCATGGTTTGATACCGCGATATCTTTTAGTTCCTCGATGTGTTCAAACCTTTCTCTCACAAGTTTCTAAATAATTATCAGTTGTTAGTGTACCTTCTATGAAATGTGGGCCAATAATTATATTTCCTAAAATTCCTGCCCAAACATTAACCCTCTCACGCCATTGAGTTTGCGTCTGGTGAATTATGTAAGGATTTTCGCGAGCCCATATCCTTGTGTTTTGTTTGATTACGGTCCCGTTGGTAGAAAAAAAAAATTCGTCAGTAAAAAGAATAAGATTCGAACTATTTGGATTAGTATTGATTCTATCCATCCAGTACTCACAGAACCCCTTCGGGAAAATAATCGTGGGGTAACAGCTTTTGAACATTCCTTCTTTAAAAGGATTTAGATTTTTCCTGCTTTAAAACCTTTTAAACTTTCCTAGAACCTGTGAACCTATCCGCAAGCTGACTTGGGATTTGGGATGGATTTTCCTCGATCGCCAAGCACAGGTTCATTTTAAAATCTTTGGTTACAAAATTGGCGTTTCTTTTGCGTGGTACGTGTGAGTCTTCAATACAACCAGTATTTTAACCCTTTAATGCAATCGCGTACGGTACTCTTATAGGAAAAAGGACGATGGGGGTAAGCTGCAGAAAATTATCCACAACTTCTCGACCGACTTTCCCCCTTTTATGAAATTTTGGGGAAACCATTTCTACTCGTTCCTGGATGGGGAAAAAAGGGATTATTTAAAAAAAGTAACAAATGTTTGTCGGGCTAATTAATTTTTTTAAAAAAACCGGGACTTTCCTGAAGTGAATTTTTGAAAAAAAAAGGTTTTTTAAAAAATTAAAATTTTTTTTAATATTAATTAAAATTAATATATTTTTATATATATTAAATTTTATTATTTTTATTTTTAAATTTTAAAAATTTATTTTTTAATTTTTTTTAAAAAAAATTAAAAAAAAAAAAAAGGGGAAAAAAAAAAAGGGGGGGGGAAAAAGGTTTTTAAAAAATTTGGAAAAGGGAAAAAAATTTTCCAAAAAAAACCCCAATTCTTAAAAAGTTTTTATTATTAATTTTTTATTTAAAATTTTTAAAAATTAATATTTTTAAATTTTAAAATAAAATTTTTAAATTTATTTTAATAAATTAAAAAAATAAAAATAAAAAAAATTTAGGAAAAAAATGTTAAAAAAATTTTTTTTTTTAAATTTTTAAATTAAAAGATTTTTGAAAAGAAATTTTTTATTTTTTTGAGGGATGAAATAAAATTTTTTGGGGGTTGGAAAATTTGGGGAAAAAAATTTTTAAAGGTTTTTGGGAAAAAATTTTTTTTGAAAATTGGTTTTAAAAAAAAAAAGTTTTTTTGAATAAAAAATTAAAAAAACCCCCTTTTTTTTTAAAAAGGCCCTTTAAAAAACTAATAAAAAAAATTTTTTTAAAATTTTTTTAACTTTCCAAATTCCAAAAATTTTTTTAACCCCATAGGCTTTTTTTTGAAAAAATTTTCCCCTTTTAAAAAATTTTTTAAGTTTTTAAAAAAACTTTTTTCCCTTTTTGAAAAAAATTTTTTTTTTAAAACAAAAAATTTAAAAACCCAAAAAAAAAAGGATTTTTTTAAAAGGGTATTTTAAAATTTATTTTATTTATTTTAAAATTTTTATTTTAATATAAAAATTTAAAATTTAATTTTTAAAAATTTATATTTAAATTAAAATATTTTTTATTTTAATTTAATATAAAAATATAATTTTATATATTTTTTTTTTTAAATTTTGTTTTCCTTTTTTTAAAAATTTGTTTTTTCTAATTTGTTTTTCTAGGTTTTAACCGTTTAATTTAGAAATAATAAAAGGGGGGCAAAATTTTGGGATTGGTTTCAATTTATTTTTAAAGTGGGTTTTAAAAAAGGGGAAAGCTGGGATTAAACCTTTATCATACAGAATTAGTGCCAACATATAGTTTTATAACTAACATTTTTAAAAATTTACTAGTGATAATTATTTATTAAAGTAGTGATGTTAGGTTATTTAAACTGGTTTAAAATTAATTACATTGATTTGGTAGATATTTAGAAAGAATAGGTAACACCGAGCGTATAGAAAAAAAAATCGGTTTAAAGCTTTTGTTGCAAGAATGTTTCAAGACCATACAAAATTTTGTGTTTACTTTTACATAATTTAAAACTAAAACGTGTTTTTGTTTATAATTGTCAAAATTTAAATAAGGAATCTCCTGTGCGGAGTCCATATTAAATTTTACCACAGTGACCCCTGATCCTAAAGGTGAAGTCAAAGTTTAATGGAATTATCCAACTGTTGCGAGAAAAAACATGATTGTTGGGAAAAATCTAAAAAAAAGGCGAAACATAAAGCAATAGAACACTGATTATTTTAATCTATCTGTTGGCCAAAAGAAAAAAAAATATATCAAGAAAGTGTTTTGGCCTAAAGCGAGGTTTACTTGATGCAGACTGCTCTTATTTTTATAACTACTTTAACGAGACATTTTATTTCAGTAAAAAACCTTTTGGTTGGATTAAGTTTTTGCAATAACAGTTGTTAATAAAATACATTTTACCATTTTATTTATTTTTTAAACTAATTCTATATCTATGCTATAAGTTTTTCAGGAATTTAAAAATTTAGAATGATATTTTACCCCATTTTTGTACTTTCTTTTCAATAAAAAAATGGTAAAAATAAAGATATTTTAAAGAACTAATAAATACATAAAGCGTATTTATATAAAAAATTATGTGCTGAGTTTAATAGCGATTGATTAAAAACTTTGGGAGCTGAAGGGTACGCAAATTTAGAAAAAAAGTAGTTTTGAGAAAAAAGGCAAAAAAAATCAAAAAAGTTTTTTAAAAATTTTTAAAATTTTTATACATATTGTTAAAAGAAAGAAAAAAATATCTGCTAACGTGCTAACTATTATACCGCCCGGTTCCCGGCCTTCCCGGCCCCGGACCGTTCCCCGGGGGGACAAATTACTCAAACACTTATAACTTCTAAACGGCATGAAATTTTCTTTTGATATTTTTGGAAAATATTTTAAAATAGTTCTATAATCGATTTACGTAACAAAAAAAAAAATTTCCAAGCTTTTACACCTATTTCCCCCCTCAAAGGAACACCATCAAGGATATTGAAAATGTTTGAATGGAGTATCTCCAGATTTCTATCTGCAGTTAAATTTCCTTTAATACAGCGATACACCAGTTTATTTTGAAATAAAAAACAACCTTTATTTACCACAAAGGGACCCCGTTAACGAACAGGTTGTACCATATGAGGATTTGTAGACTTCCAATGTCTTGCATTATGCCCATTATGGATATATTCCAGTAGTCGGAATATACAGAGTGTAACATAAATATCGATACGGATCGAATGGTGAGCTCCGCGTCGTTGTTAAGTTTACCGTTTTTCTGAAATCGAATGGAACTTCGTTTTTTTAAACGGAACACCCTGTATTTGGTTTAGTTTTTAAGTTCTGCTTAAAGTTGTGTAACAAAAAATGGATCACTTAACTGAAACCCAAAGAATCGCAATTTTAATGATACTGGGATATGGGGACAGAATGAAAACCCAACAAGAAGTTACCATATATTTTTTTTTTAATGTTGTGGTTAGTTGTGGTTAGTTGTGGTTATTACGGAGAATATATATATATATATATATATATATATATATATATATATATATATATATTTTATATATATAAATATATATATATATATTATATATATATATATATATATATATATATATATATATTTTAAATTATTATTTATAATTTATTTTATACACTAATTAAAATATATATATATATATATATATATATATATATATATATATATATATATATATATATATATATATATATATATATATATATATATATATATATATATATATATATATATATATATATATATATATTGTTAGGAAGTTGCAGAAATTCCATGTTAGACTGTATATATACCTTTGAGGGTTATGAACCTGTTAACCTTTATATTTTTTATGAATGTAATGTTAGTTGTTAATTTTGATATGTCACATTTGTCACATTAATAATTTTAATAATAAAAGCTGTTTTTGACCTGTAAATTAGTGCCTTTTCTAGTGAACCCATATTTTCAAGTAGGAAAACCTTTTTAAAAGAATAAATTACCGAAAGGAAAATACTTGGCAATTTATTACATTTGGCGACCGTGACAGGACCCTATTTGGTAAAATGGATAAGACGAGAAAAGCCCTAGAACTCCAAAGATCAACTTTTATTAAGATGTGTGATAGAATGAGGACAGAGTTATCCAAAGACAGGTACGATGTTATAGAAATTCAGAGTAGTATATAAGTCTTGGATAAGAAATTAAGTACTATTGCAGAACTGAATCAAGTTTTGATAGATTTGATGCTAGATTCAGATGAGAATGCAGATAGGATAGAATTAGAAGTAGAAAAAATGAATAACATGAGTACGGAGTACTTTAAACTCAAATATCAGTTTGAAACGTCAATAAACCAAATCGAAAGTTCTAAAAAATTGGAATCCAGAGTAAAATTAAACTATCCAAAAATAGAGTTTAGAAAATTTATGTGTTTAA
>JAHBCN010009527.1:0-34881 GCA_019359885.1 Listronotus oregonensis
TTTTTTTATATTTTATAATAAAACATTTTTATTATAATATTATTCATATAGTTATATCCATTAATATATACTATATATAGTATATATATATATATATATATATATATATATATATATATATATATATATATATATATATATATATATATATATATATATATATATATATATATATATATATATATATATATATATATATATATATATATATATATATATATACAGGGTAAGTCTGTGAAGTGAGACCCCCCGTTTATTGCTTTAAATATTTAAATTGAGAAAAAATGTTTCATACAAAGATATTTTGGTTTTTGCTGCTCTATATTTTGCAAACAACGTTATGTATACAGGGTGCATCAAAAAGTCCGTACAAGAACAAAGTTCATTTTTTTAAATGGCTCCCCATATTTTTTGTTACATTTTTGTTTTCTGCATAAAATTCTAAATATTTTTTATTCAGCATATCATATCCCTATATTCAACTGTTTACGAGATATTCGGATTTAAATACAAATTTAGAAGGGCAAAATCCGCCCATCTTTTAATGTTGTTTAATCGTTCCTATGGTTTCAGCGGTTTTTTGAGAGTTGCATAATAACCATATGTTATAGAGATAATAAAATGTCATAATGACAGTTTAAATCGAAAAAAATTGTTTTAATGGTTTTTTCTTGTTTAAGGTTTTACCTATTTCTACTCATCATGTGATATCTAATTACTTATTAATTATTACTAAGGGTGTTTTGTCACTCTACTAATACCATAGAAACGTAAAACAACATTGAGAGATGAGCGGATTTTTTCATTCTATATTTGTATTTAAGTGAGGTTATCTTGTAAACAATTGAATATAGGGATATGATATGCCAGATAAAAAATATCTAGAATTTTATGTAGAAAACAAAAATGTAACAAAAAATATAGGGAGTTATTTAAAAAAATTAACTTTGTCCTTGTACGGGCTTTTTGATACACCCTGTATACATAACGTTGTTCGCAAAATATAGAGCAGCAAAAACTAAAATATTTTTGTATAAAACATTTTTTCCAATTTGAATATTTAAAGGAATAAAGGGGGTCCCACTTCACAGACTTACCCTGTTATATATATATATATATATATATATATATATATATATATATATATATATATATATATATAGAATCAGCAAATCAACACATTCTTAAGTTCGATTTGTATAATTTTGTAAAATAATAGTATCAAAAAGATTGCGGCTAACTTGACTGATCTCGGTCGGGTATTTTTCAAATTTTGACTATTTCGGTAAACCTCTGTATCTCGGTTGTTAATAAAGATAGAAAGAAATGGTAAAAGCATTATTATGTAGAATTTTACACAAAATCTAGTGGCGTATTTATTTTTTTTTTATCAGATATAGTTGTAAAGACATAACACAAAGTTGGGTTGTGTCTTTATGGGACACCCTATATATTATTTAACTATTTGATTTCTAATAAAATTTTCGATCTATTGATACCACGCACTTTATATGTATTTTTTTGTTGATTGGTTATTCGTAAAAAATTTTAGGAAAACCTCATTAGATTTAAATTTTGCACACCCTGTGTAAAATCCTTATTGCAACAAACGCATTAATTCTTAAGTAAATTACGTTTATAAAAATAAAAAAGATTGTTTTTAAATTATCAGCTTATTGTCCCCTTTTTATTTAGGTATTCTTAATTTTTGTTACTAAGTACGCATTTAGTAGAAGGCAAGTTGGCTTCAGAACAAATTGTCGCTGCAATATTTTGTATAATATTTAAGCAAGAAATAAGAATAGCATACTGCTGGCTTTTTATGTTGTTAAATTTTTATTTAAATGGAGTTTGATAACTTTGAATTATATAATAATATTAAATTTTTTATTGAGATTAAAAAAAATACAAATGCTTTCCAGATGTATTTTGCTAGATATCGAGAAAGAAGGCAACTAAGCATTAATACTTTTAAAAACTAGATGAAAACCTAGTTGTCCGCGGATCGTTAAAAAAATAATAAAAAGTAATAATATATATTGAAAAAAATATTATTAAGTAATACAATTGTATACAGCAAGTGCAAAATTTTACCATTTTTCTCGGATACCTACGGAAACAAGTGGAATCTAAAAACTTTCTAAACGGCATATTGTTAGTCACATAAAGGCGCAACTTCTCATCAATTTAACTATCTTCGTATCTTATATAGTTTTAAATATAAGGGTCGAATTTGAATTACCCTGTACATATACAGCTGACTGGCGATAAATAGTTGTATTTTAGTATCGTTATTTTCTATCCTGATGAAATTAGCAATCTACAATAAAGCAATTTATGCTTAATGTTCACACTCTCGGTATTAAGCCGGACTACAGTAAGATCCGTTTATGACCGAGGCCTAGTTCTAAAAAATGTCTTTTACTATTAATAAACAAATATAATCAGCAGATTCTGTAGTTCATAGGTTCAAGTTTTAACATCTACGTTTCGAGATCTTATATCAGGCCGGAGCTGCATGTGCAATACCGACCTAATAATTTGTTTGTAGATTACTTACTCATTCCAAGAGCTTATGGTACCGGACAGTCCGTTACTGGGTTACTCGGTCAATTTTTTTCTAACTTTGCATACTGATAGTTCTCAACACGGTGATCAAAAGTCTCCACTGGCACAAAACCCTACATCATATTAGTGTGTTTCGCACATACTCGTAATATACAAAAATCCGTAAACGGTAATGTTACGAAGAATGTTTCAACCACATGGGGTTGACTGAATTGATGAGAAATATACATAGTGCAAATAATAGGGAGAGACGATATTGGAAATAAGGTGTCTGACAGTGACTGATTACGTTTTACGTAGAATTGGGAGTTGAGTGAGTCATCCAGTCCTAAGTGTGCCAGTGGATTTATCCATAGGCACTGCGTGTCTTGTCATATGTAGAAATATTTTCTTTGTATTTAAAAATTTTATAGTGATCATTTTAACAAAATTATTTGGTACATAGTAATAAAATAAAATAAAAATAGTCACAGTTGAAGAAAAGTGCCCACCCCAGCACAGGGTGTCAGGTTACCGATTTAAAAAAAATGATTCTACTTACTACAAAAACTGCATTCAAAAAAAAATTGATAAACAAATTACATTTATCCTCATGATTCACGAACAGGCAGCAAAAAAAAAGTCGCCTGCGTGCTCTCATTAGTCAAAATACGATGTGCACTGTATTTGAGAGCCAGTATATAACATCTAGCCGCTTAAATTGACCAATGAGCTGCAAGTATTTTTGTTTCCTAAGAATTTGACTTGTGAAATGGATTGAAACTTGAAGCTGAAATTACCTCTAGTGCGTACAGTAGGCAACAACTGGAGTTATACCCGTAGACACTTTACAGTGAAGTCGCATCATATGGGATTTGTTTATTAATAGTTCTATTCAAAATTTGATTTGGCATCAATTTCTACATCGATCGGGATGAAAATTAACCAAAAAAAAAAAAAATTGTCACGTGATTTGCATTCCCTGTCAAGTTTTTTTAAATCCAAAAGTGGGACTGTTTCTAAAGAAATTGAAAAAGATATATTAATAAGTTTTTTTGAATGCAAATTTTAGCCCATATGCAAAATTTTAGATGTAAAAGATAATTTTGAATTTATGTCCCAGCTACACTGGTGCGTTACAAAATACGACTAAACGAAACCAACATAAAACTTTTTAGTTTTGACGTATTCCAGACACATTTTCTTTAAAGTAGTGCTATATTAAATGTGTTTTCCACAAAATTCAAATTGGGCTGTTAAAATTTGGGCACATGTGATGCAAAGTTTATTTATTTTTGACCCTGTATAAAGTAACTTCATAAAATACAAATAAGTACAATACAAATAGCTATACGCTATACTATATTTTGTGGTTTTGGACCAATTTGTGTGTCAGATCGCAATTTATTGTTCAAACATTAATTATTATACCAATCGTGTTTACTAATTGTTCATTTGGAGGTCTTCTCGGTTTCCTCGGACATCGCATCTACGGGACCAGCCCCCACCCCTGGAACATAGCCGTAGATACGCCAATGCATAAAGACAAAAGATAAATTTATTTATCCTATGTTAAATAAATCATACTAAAAACCCCTACAAATGGCCAAATTCCCATCCAAAAATATAGGCCTCTTAATTTTTTAAAGTATTAAGATTTAAAATTAGACTTAATTTTGTATTATATTAAACCAAACTTTGTCAAATTGTGGCATCTTAATGATTGAATTAAAAGCAAACAGAACCTACCTTATTTAAAAATTATTATTAAAATTAACCCATTTTAAATTATTATAAAAATTATATTAGCTAATCGATCATTTTAAATTTATGTCAGCGTCCCCCCTTCATTAGAACAAAATCAAGAAACCACTATTGAATAAAATTTCTTTAAGAGCTGGTTACTTTTGTAGTATTCTATAAGGTGATCTATTAACAAGCCTCACCGTGTGTACGAAAGATGGCACACTACAAGCAAGCGAGGTATATACCCCTCCTTCGACCAATCAGCACGTTGGAGCGGGACAGAAAGATTTTACGCCTGTTCTTTTTATTCTCTCGCACGCTTGTTCGCACAGCCAAGCGGCCAGACTGCTTCTAAAGGCTCGAAGATTAAAACAGTGGATTTTCATGTTAGCTAATATGTCATTTTCATTGTTTATTTAGAAAATAGATACCGGAGCTCCAAGCTGCTTTCTGTGAAATGTATGAATCTTTTCTGTTACTCGTTTTTTATTTAGATGTAATACTTAAAAAGCGTAAGCACAATTTTATTAGCGATATTGCTACAAAGAAAGGGGGTGAGAATGGTAAAGTTTAATATTGGACGTGATATGGAATAATAGAAATATATTTCATTTATTAGGCATACTTACAAGTAGGTTCGTAAAGGTTATTTAAGGTTCTTTTAATCAAAACAGAAGTGTAACCAAATTATATTAAAATATAAATAATTTGCATTGTAATGTTATGTCATTTTTTTTTCCTTTCAGTTAGGTGTAATTTCTTATAAGTTTTCAAAGATAAATATGTTTTAACTACTATTATATAAATTAACTTTACACGGGTACAGTTTTTGCCTATGTTCAGTTTTTTTATTATATTTGAATACTAAGAAGTCGTTTACTTTGCTTAAATGATTCATAAAAAATAACATTAAAAAAATACATTTATGTTCAGTCTCACAGAGACTTTGCCTGCTGGTTTTTATTTAAATACGTCATTTTTTTAATTTACTTAAAATTAAATTATGCACACACACACACAAGATAAAAACCAAATAAAATACTCTTAAAATAATAACTATGTACAAAAACAATACAAATAAAATAAATCTCTTAATTACGTTGTAACATTTGGTGATGAACTCCTATCCCTGGAATCATGCTCTTCCAAGAATCTATCCATGAAATCAGTAACACCTGGATGTAGAATATATTTCTTTTTTTCTAACCTTATTTTGTTGGCAAACATATCGTGCCTCTCAGTCTTTTTCCATAAATAGTAAAATTGTACTAATTCCCCCACTGACCTTGTTTTAACTTTGATCTGTTGTGCCATCCAAAAGTTTTTACCGAAGACTCTGATTGCCGTTTCAAAATTTCTGCATTCTTCTTCAGACCAGATCTGCATAGCGTCATCATCGTACAGGTGTTTATTAATTTGTAGCCGTCTGAGAGCTTCTTCAACATTATGACCACACTGCTGAAGTAAATGTAAAGCAGATTCATTGTCCCGTAAGTGCTTTCCTGTAGGAAGTGAAGGCTTACAGGTTGTTGCAGCTTCTTTTAGGTAACCTTCAACTGCCTCTGGTGTAATTGGCGAAGGATCCCATAAAAGTTTGTCTTCGTTTTCGTATGGAAGAGCATCACCATAATTACATAATCCCTCAGGAATAACTGCTTGATAATCGCTTCCTACCATAATAGTTTTTATAATTAATTTATTCTCTTCGTCAGAATGCTTTAAGTGGAACCTATCTTCGTCCTCTTCGATTACTTTTGACCTTAACAGTCTTGAGGCATCAGGGTATTTTTCTGAGTCGTAGCGTTTGGGATGTTCATTTTCTTGGTTTTCCCTTTCATAAAACAGTTTGGAATACTTTTGATTTGACATCTCGTCTGAGTTATCGTCTGAACTACTAGTTAAATTTTCGTCCTCGTCGTCTATATTAACCTCGTCTTCAAATTCGTTTGCAAGAATTTCCACAATCTGTGCTTGTACCTTTGCGTTATTTGGATAATTTTCTACAGACGATAGGGTATCCTCCATTTTAGGAAGATTTCCTTAGTTGGAGGTCATTTTTCGCTTTGTGATAATAATCCTAAAAAAGAAAAAATCATTTAAGTACTTACATTTAAAATAATGAACAAAAAAAAATAATAAGTGTAGACAAAGAATCAAGAGGACATTACCCAAATATTGTAAAAAACAAATAAAAATGCTAATGATATTACAATAAAGAACACATATATCTATTAAGTAATTGTTTTTCTTTTTAAAAAAATGTTCCAGTTATGTTACATATAAACAAGATTTAATTGATCTTTCTTAAATGATCTGTTCTTGTGTAAGAGTAGAGTTATCTTTAGTGTAACCTCTCGGCATTAGCTTACTTAGTTCTTCGTTTATTTTATACTCGCTATGTCCAGACTAATCAGCCAAAATCAAAGTCAGCAGCTTCATCAATTTTAGTAACAATAAGATTGACCCTCGCATTGGCCTTATTTATGTTAAAAAAATATGAAGACTTAACATATCCCATAATCCCACATAGGTCATCATATAGACACAAAAAATATGTGGCATTATGAAAGTATAATATGTCACTGATTGATGACATTTTTGAGAAAGGGGAGTATTAACTATTCCTTTTTTTGAGTTAAATGCTTTCTTATTACGTACATCAGATGAAATTTTGATTTCATTGTTACAAGATTGTATAAATGTACTGAGTAGTAAACAAAGGCAAAAATTTTACTTAGAGACACATAAAAAAATCTTGATTTAAAAAAGAATAATCTTTCCCACTGTATTAAAAATATTAAAAATAATTATTTAAAATAGTTAAAAGGTTGTTGATTGAAAAGCCGTTTTAGGTATAATTCACAAATCTTTATCTGAAATCATCAATTAAAAAAATACTGGATATCCTAAAGAATTTCCTAAATTATTTTTTTGTTAATATATTATACTGAGTGCCAACGAAAGTATTGCACACATCTTTTCTTCGATAATATAAAATATATTATTTTGAACTTGTTAGGAAAAATAAATAAACTGAGGTTTTGACAATTTTTCTTTTAAATTATCTGATGGTCAGACAGTTTAGTTTTTATTTATACTGCCATCAATTTTAAAATATTTTAAATGAAAAGTGTGAATGAATGTATATTTTTTTACCTACAGAAAAACGTGCGGCTATACCGGAAGTGATATTTTACATCAGGTTAAATGATTAGTTGCCTGTGCAAGCAACATGCAAAGTCATAATCTTTACAGCAATGGTGAAAAGCTATGTGCAGAATTTTTCCGTGGATTCCTGGCATATATTTTACATAAATAAACATAGTTTTTGGCTTATTACAACAGATAAATAATTTTTTATTGTATATAGTGTTCCATTTGAGACACTTTTAGGAAAACATAAAAGATCATTTTATTTATTTAACTATTACAACTCACTTATGGTTGTTACTTTTGTTTCCCTAAATAAAATGTTGCGGTTTTCACATTCTTCTCTTCTTTACCAAAATGACAATTTCTGTGTAGAATTTGTCACAGCCCAACTACTTTTTAATCTACAGGGTGATGTTAAAAATATTTGTTTTTTAGGTACATACCTACATCTTGTATCTCCGTTAAGGCTTTAGTTATTAAAATTTAAAACTGATTTTAATACAGCTTTTTACGCAGAGCTTAGCAAAGTAGTTTTTCTGGAGTTTTTTTTCTAGAAGTACGCTTTTAGGATTTGAGCTAAAGTCACTAATATTAAGGCGAAAAGTTTGGGTAAGGCACCGTACCCTACTTAAGTTTTATTTGTTGCCGACATCACAAATGCATTGAAACATTCTAGAAACTATTAATTTTTGTTGCTGAAATAATTTAGGAAACTAAATTTTTTCATTAGCACTTCAATTTATACATTATTTGATTAAACTTAATAAAAAATAAAGAAAAATTAAATCTTTTTGTGTTAGTTTGGCCGTATAACATCAAAATGTTGAGAGCAAGGTTAACCTATAACGAGGATGTGTGGTATTTATCGAAATTCACGCTACTATGTAGTACCAGCTTACACTGTAGTTACAATTATTTTGCAGTTTTCCTCACCTGCTAGGTGCCCTTTTTACCTGTCCGCCATTGTGGTGTTTACACAGAGACATACACTGCAATTTATCTGGTGGTTGAAGAAGTGGAAATTATTTTTTTTTATATGCTGTAGGGTGATTTTTAGTTAATTTTTTATTCCTTAAATTGTTTATTGTAGGATTTCACGAGACTCTCGAAATTCAAGATTTCTCGTCTCGTCTCGTCTCGATTTTGAGACAAGATCGAGACGAGACTTTTTTGTTTTTTTCGAGACGAGATCGAGAAAAACACTTCTAGATTTTTCGAGATCGAGAAATTATTTCGAGATTTCTCGATCTCGAGAAAATGTATGTGTTGCAATAACTCACAGCTCTAGATACGCCAGAAAAGAGAATATAAAAAACTATGCTAAAAAATAATTTTAATTCATTTTAAACATGAGAACATAACAAACCAAAAAAAAAGATAACAAAGCGGAAATTATTTCGAGATTTTTCGATCTCGAAAAAATATATGTGCTGCAATAAGTCACAGCTCTAAATAAGCCAGAAAAAAGAAAATTAAAAACTACGCTTTAAAATAATTTTAATTCATTTTAAACATTAGAATATAACAACAAGCCAAAAAACAAAGATAACAAAGCAAATAAAAAGGGCAAAGGTAAAAATAAGTATTTTCATATTCTTAAAAAACTTAAACGTCTTAAACTATTACAAACTGTAACAAATAATTTGCATGAGATCGATATTTTTTTTTAAGAAACGACTGTTTTGATTATAAAAAAAAGTTTTTTGCTGGTATTGGTACATGTACATTCTTCTCTTCACGAACGAAAAAACAATTTTAAACTTTCACCTTTCGTACCTAGGTAAATTTTAAATGTGTAAATAAAAGATTAAATTAAAACATCAAGGATTTGCTTTTCATTTTTTGGAAAAATATTCTTTATTTTTCTGCTGATACTGGGCGGTTTTTTGTTATACGTGGCTTTTAGTAGTTTTAGTTCATAGCACATAATATAGCCTCTGTATTTTAACGTAAGTTTTTTTGATAGAAAAAAATAAATACCCTTTGGTGCAGCCTTGGCCTTGTGTTGTACGTTATAACCTATACATAGCATTTCTTAATAACATTCAGTTTTTGTTTTCGAGACTCTCGAAATTTTGAGAGTCTCGAATCGAGATCGAGAAATTTTCTTCGAGAAAAACATCGAGACGAGAGATTGTTTATTTCTCGTCTTGATAATCGAGACGAGACGAGAAAGTGCCTTCGAGACGAGATTTCTCGTCTCGATGAAACCCTAGTTTATTGTGTGATCTTGGACAGCTGGTTATAGTTTGAAACCTTGGACTGCATTAGTATCTAACCAGAAAAATTTTAGAGGAAACCATCATTTACCACAGCCATCACTATAAACTAAACCATCATTTCCTGTAACCTAGGCCCAGCCGAAAAGCCCCAGCCGATTTTTTTGATTTTAATTTCTTACCTAATAATTAATTATTAACCAACACACCTTCATATAAAATAATTACAACACATTAAAACAGGTTTTCTTAAAAACACAACATAAAACTTAATCTTCTAATTAAACAAAACTATGAGCTGTAAGCTATAGTCGACTATGAGGGTTTTAGTTAGCTGAACAAATCGAACATTTATTACCAATTATCAAAACCATTATGATAAATCTTTTAATAACGTTACATTATTTTTATTATTATTTTTTTAAATTAATTAATGAAATTAATTTTCTAAACTATTAAAACAGCTCAATTTTAAAATCGCTATCCCTAAAAGAAATACCAAAATATTTATACCTTTTGGAACATAGATGTACAGAGTGTCCCAAATTTGAGTCTCATCATTGGGATCTTAGAAACTAGAAAAGATACGAGGTCGGTTAAATAGAGGCAAAGTTGCCCAATTTGATAGAGATCGAACGCTGTTAGAATAACACCGATACGTCACGGTTTTAAACGGGTTTGCCATATGAGACCGTGACGTATCGGTGTTGTTCTTACAGCGTTCGATCTCTACTAATCAAAATGCCACCTTAAAAGTTTAAAAAATACTTTTGAAGACTTTTGGAAAAAACCGAATATTCGCAATTTTCGCAATAGATAGAACAAAATAAATTTTACATTCATATTGCTACTTTTTTTTCTACAAGACAGTGTTATTAGATTTACACACCGACGTTTCGTCTTGAGCTGCCATCATCAACTTTGTTTTTTTAAATCCGGCCCCGAATTTTTTCTTACAGATTATAGAAGCCACTAAGGTCCCAAGAACAATGATGTATCGCATTTATTCAAAATCAAATTTTTTATAAGAAATCATGTGTTAAAGAGACAGAGAATAGATTTTTAATAGGATTAAAAAACAAAAACCATTTTTTACGCATTAACGCATTGCGTAAAAAGCTTAAAAACTAATATAAAAGTGGTTAATAAATAATAAAATTAAAGTGCCAATCCTTTAATCCGAGGCTCTAGCTATATTTACAGAAATTTCAGCAATTTATCAATGTGGAGATGCATCGTGCGCGCGGGCTATCTTAGTTCATTTGTTTATGTTTAAATAATCAAATATTTTGACAGTTCACTGTTCATCGTTAACGCGTAATAAAACAAAATGGCATTTTCCTTTGAAGAAAAACTAGATATTATAAGGATTTATTATATTTTGAATCGGAATTCAAAAACAGACGCTTTATTTCTTAAATCCAAAAATCGGCAGCCTCGTTATAGTCATTTTGTATATATTGATAATAATTTAGCTCAATATGAAAGTTTTGTTAAACCAAGGGTTGAGTATGAAAGACGAATCGATCCAAAAGAGGAAAAAATTATTTTAAACACTGTAAGTTTGAAAACAATTGCAAAGTTTCATCATCATCATATTTATTGTTTTATTATTTAAAATTATTTTTTAATGCAAATAATAATCATTGGGCTTCAATAGGAGTTTTCTCAGACGAAATAGTATCACCGCGAATGAGAGTTTGGAGAACTTTAATTAATCGTGAATATAAACCTTACAAAATTCATATTAGTCAAACACTAAGACCTGGGTATGCTAATAGACGATTAGCATTTTGAAACTACTTTAGAATCTTAAGAAGTTTCATTTAAACACACCAATATATTATAGATATAACCTGCCTCAAGTTATAAGTATTTTAGTTTTGTCTTTTATAAATATTCCTTGGCCTACTATTACATGTAAAATAAATTATTAAAATATATTTAAAAATTAACGGCATAAGGGAGATACAAGATGTACCCAAATAGCCCGAAATCACCTTGTATTTTAAAAATTAAGAGGGTCATTACAAATTTCAAACAGGATTCTGTCATTTCTTTAAAAAGCAGGATGCTCTTGTAAAAACTAAAACATTCTTTTTTTAATGTAACCCCAATAACTTTAACTACCTACTCTTATGATTACTCTAATAATTCAAAATTAAAAAAAAAAAAATTACACTTAATAATAAAGTATTTCGATAGACATTAAAGCACATTTTTTAATATAGGTAATTTTAAAACATGTAGGTGCATTAATAATTAAGCATAATTATGATAATTAATTACAATTAAAAACTACCTCATTACCTACTACACCATATTTACATTTTATCAAAAACAAGGAACATTTTTGGACCTTCTGCCTAGTTTTCAAGGTTATGTAGGATATGGTAAACAACAAAAACTATGGTATACCTATTACAAATTAAAATATTTTAGCTTTAAAATATTTAACTTTATCAATAAAAATATCCATTGAAGCTCATTTTTTTTTTTTTTTTTAATTTCCGCTACAAGATATACGCTTTATTTTAACTTACCTCCTTAAAATCTATAGAAATTAAAGTACAAAACAGATTTCAAATAAAACTTGGCACTTACACACAAACAAATATAAACAAGAACAAGATTAATTTTGCTTCTATTTATGATTATTTGAACTTGCTCAGGAATCAATATTACATTAAAATCTAGGCTTTCCACTTTGTAATGAAGGTATTCATAATATTTGTAGTTTTGTAGGCTAATGGTACGTTCACAGGTCCGTTATTAAACACTAAGATATGTAAAAAAAAGAAGGAATGTAAGACATACGTCGTATACAAATCTGACTTGACTGTCCTAAAAGAGAAACGAGAAAAATTGTATGGATCGTGGCTGCAAAATGGAATCTGTAATAAAGCAACGAGCATTATTTAATGATTTGGGAGATTACGACGTTTACCGATAGATGGAGCTCCATGTATCGAAACAAATTATTAGAGGACTTTAGTTTTTGACGAAGGCGCGGGTTTTTATGCTTAGAAGCTAAATATAGAAAAATAAGAACACAGACCCTTTTATGTGCAATAAAACTGTTTGAAAACAATATAAACCAGTCAGTACCTTCGAGCATATACCTATAGAGGCAACCTTGCCGCTCGGCAGTGCGAACAAGTGTACGAGAGGAAAGACATCGTTTTTCCCTTTTCCTTCATCCTTTCCCCCAAACATTTTTAAACATTTCGGGGGCCAAATTTTTTTACCAATAATTTGGGGGAAAAATTTGATCACATAACTCCAGCTTTTCATAATTCGGGATGACTCAACCTTGACGAACGATATATATCAAACATAACAAAAATAGTCTCTACACTTTCAAAAACTCAGCAACCTCAATATCTGGCTAATAAACTCTTTAAAAGTAGTAATCTGCACGAACGAATGACTAGAAATCGCGGTATATATACTGTTCCTAAACATAAAACCTCAATTTTTCAGCTTTCTTTCTCATTTAATGCAGTTAAACATTATAACAAATTATCTGACGATATCAAAAACTGTTCTTTTACGTTCACTTTTAAAAAGAAACTAAAGCTTTATCTAAAGAATGCTAAAGGCTAACCATTGCGTTTTTTACTAAAGGTTGTTTTTCCCTTTAAATATGTTTTATTTTATGCTCATTAAAAATTTTTTCCTCTTTTTTCTTTTACTTTGTACTCCAATCCTCCAATTATTTAAATACAAACCTAATGTTATTTATTATCTCATAATTTCATGTATTAGTATTATAAACCAATGTTAGATGTGTTTTATATAGTTACTTTTGTTATGGTGGTTTGGTAGAATAGCATTGCTAGACCTCGCCACCATTTTAAATATTATATTTTTTTTGTAACTTACTATTTATCTTATATATTTATTTATTTATATATGTAGATATTCTAACTAAGACGACACCGGACAACGATGTTTCATAAAATGACTGTATTTACCAAATTTCCTGTGAATGTGGTGGAAACAAAAGGACCACTCGAAATTAGAGTTAAAGAACACAAAAAACATACGAAACAAGGTTAAACGTAGAAATTAGGATTGCCGAACACGCATGGTCAAAACAACACCGCATACAATGGTCGGAAACAAAAATTATTTATGAAGAAAAGAAAATTTAAAGAAGTTGTAGTAATTGCAAACAACCAAAATGTATTTACCAAACCTAGTGTCGACATTGCGAATATCTGGCAAACGTTGCTAAACCGTGAAAAATCGGTCAAGCTTTGGTGAACAACGGATAGTATATAAGTCGTAGCTTTTAAGAATAGTTTTTAGTTATCACTTGAAAACGGTTGGAGATACATCACTAGCCGAAACGTTGTGTATCACTTAACAGATAAAGACAATAAAAGTCCAAGACTGTAGTGTTATTGGAATATGTTTTCTATGTTTGACCCTTTTATTTTACAACTGCAACAACTAAAAGAAGTTTTCCAAAATTAAAACAGATTAAAAACTATCTTAGGACTCCTATGAGACAAAAACGGCTATTAGACTTGTCAGTACTGTCTACAGAGGAAAAAATCTCAAAAAACTAAAATCGTCTTTGGCTATAGATAATTTAATAAATAAGTTTGCTGAAAAAAAGTATATATTTGAGTAGTTTTGCTAACTTGGCTCCTAGGAGCAATAATTGTAAGAAATTACTTACCTATACCTAATCAATATATTTTTATTTTAATCCAGTGTTTTTGTTTCTTTTTTTGGAAAATCCTTATCCTCCATTTGAGCTTTGTCGTAGTCGGGTAAAAAGACCCCGTGACAAATTTTGATACTGGGCCCGTATAGGGCAAGCTAAGCCACTGTTACTAGGTTATGTAAATATGTTCTATAGTTTTGTGGCGGATTCATATTTTGTTATGTTTTGTTGGGATAACTCGCCTTGAAATTTTCTAGAAAATGGGACCACTTCGGTCCTAGTCCCGGGGTATAGCGAACTGAACCTGCTCAGCCATATTGACCTGTATAAACTGGCAGATTGCCTAAAATACACACAACATCAAAAGTCTTGGACCCCACCGGTATTCTGTAATTTATTTCCTTTTTAAATAAAATAGTAAATGTTTTTTAAAGTATGTTTACTTGTGGTTATTTTTTCCAATAACAATATTGTTAAAAAATTTAAACAATTATTTAAACAACATAAGAAATAAATATTGCATTTCTTAAGTAAATTCATTACAAAAAAAAATGACAAAACATTTTTTTCTCAGTAGCATATTGACACGAGTATGCATTGAAACAATCAAGCGGTTGATCGTTTCTTGGAAAATATTGTTCCATTCCTCTCCTGCCGCTGCAACTAACTCTTCCTCATTTTGGGGTGAGTTAATGCGGTTGTGAACCGCTCTAGAGACAAAATCCCACATCTTTTCAATCGGATTCATATCCGGCGAGTTATCTGGCCAGTCTAGTCGGCTGATATGTCCTTGTTCAAGTGCCTCGTGAACCGTTCTTGCGCAATGTGGCCGGGCGTTGTCGTCCATGAAGATGAAATTCTCGCCCAAAATGTTGCGTAATGGATAAATAATGGGCCTGATGACACTTTTAATATAAACTCGACTTGTCATATTCTGAGGTATAGCTATTAATGGCGTTAGGCGATTAAACATGATTCCTCCCCAAAACATTACTGTCCCTCCTTCATAGGGAGCAACCTCTCGAGGAAAATTTAGTCTCCCTTGACGACCTGGCTCTCGCCAGACTCTTTGCCTGTTGTCATCACTCTGCAGTCCAATTCTGGTTTCATCTGTAAATAAGACCCATCGCCACTGCCGCAAAAGCCATTCCCTATGTTCTTGCGCCCAATGTAAGCGGGCAGCTTGGTGTCGTGGAAGTAGTATAGGTACCCTTAAAGGCCTTCTTGCACGAAGATTTGCCAGATGCAGTCTTCTTTTAACTGTAGAGGACGATATAATACGGCGAAACGTACCTTGAAAGTGAGCTCTAAGGGCTGGAGCGGAAGCAGTTCGATGTCTACGGGCATATTGAACCAAATATCGATCCTCCCGTTCATGTGTTATTCGAGGTTGACCACTAGGTGGTCTTCTTTCAACTGTCCCAAATTCTTGGTACCTTTGAACTATTCGCACAATTGACGATCTTGGAATGTTTAACATCCTGTGTATATGATGATTGGAATGACCAGCATCATGCAGAGCAACAATTCTTGCCCTATCAAAACCATTAATTTCACGTCCTGGCAATATTTTGAAAGAAAATTATGAAATTTACTTTGCTAAAAATTCAATAAAACTGACCAATATGTTTTAAAAATTTATAAAAATTCAAAAATATTTTTTCTTTCAATATTTTTGATCTTGTTTATTTACCAAATACCTCATCTTTTTTGCCTAGCAACAAAAACGAAATAAACATACAGCAAATAGATTATATACGAGGGGTCCAAGACTTTTGATGTTGTGTGTATAATAAAGAAAATCCCCTTTAAAAACCCAAAAAATTCAAAACATTAATCTACGTTTCGGTGGCAAATTTACCACCGTTATTAAGACTAACTTACATAAAAAATTAAATAGAAATTATAATTAATTATAAGGTATTATAACTCAGTATTAGTAACAGCCTAAAAATATAATAAAATTAATTGGGTATTTGGATTATCTCCTTAATAGAATACTAAACGTGTTGTTGAAAAGGTATCGTAAAAGGGTAACAAAAAACAAATTTTTAAGAGCAATTTTATAATTGAATATGGTTCTTGGGTGCCCGATATAAAAAATTAAAAAGTGCTATTAAATTCTGGCTTGCGTTTTTAAAAATTTGTCACTATGTATGAATTTTAAAAATTCCAAATTATCTCGAAATCAGTGCATTCTCAGCAAAAATATGTATAAATCTTTTTTGTAGAAAATAAAATTTTCTATTAAAATGACACAGTTAAAAAAACTTTTTGTTGTAAAATAATTTTAAAAAGCCAATTTAAAAAATGAAAAAGTCGCATATTTTTCTTTTTTTAGATTTTTGTCCACACCTTTTTTCTAATGCAAGATAGGCATTGCTTCAGAGAAAAGAAATCTGACGTCAAAATTCTTAAAATAAGCTGCTAAAAGTATTTTTATTAAAATTTGAGAGAGATATGATTTTGTCTTAATTTTTATGTCGGATTTTTAGTTAATATTAGATGTAACAAGAAAGTCAGGGTTTATTCCAAAACGTCGGTGAAGTATACTAGCAACAATAATATATAGAAAAAATTAGATGTATAACTATAGCTTATTATAATTTTACCAATGATTTATACATAAAAGCACTTTGTGCCTATACAGTGCCATTATTTGTGGTGTTTTCTGGTTTCGTAAACATCAGAAATTAACCTAATTATTTTTGGCAATTTGGTTTGTACACTTAATTAGTTAATCCATTTTATGCTTCTCGTTTCGTACACCGACCATTGTAACCAGGGCCGGATTTAGGGGAGGGCAACCGGGGCTACAGCCCCGGGGCTTCCACAAAAGAGGGGCCCCCACAATAGGGACCTCGGAAAAAAAATTAAATTCAGACTAGTAAACACTAGTAAACAACTTTTCATTTCATATTTTTTTCCGCGTTTTACCTTCACCTACAGTATACTTTGTCCAAACATCTCTTTATAATGAGTATTGAGCACGATGTTTTAAACGAATTAGATATGTCTGATATAATCAAACAATAAAAAAAATTAGAAAAGTGCAAGAACTTTAATGACAGGGCATCTAACTCCATTCTATTAAACTTATAACGATATTGTTTTTTATATTTTGTTCTTATTTGGTAAGAACTGCACTTTAATTTTTAATTGGTATTATTTTAAAAATATATTTGTATAAGTAAAGTAAATTTTTTCTCATTTTTTGAATGGTAAGAACTAGGGTCCCCGCACGAAATCTGCCCAAGGGCCTTCACAGTCTTAAATCCGGCGCTGATTGTGACGACCCAAATAACAAACCAAATAAATACCATATTGAATATTATCATAATTTTGTTAATAATTTCTACGTACGGATAATTTAGACGAATTCAAAAGCCCTTAGTTCTGGTCGGTCATGGTTGGTTCTGGTTAGTTAAAGCGGCTTTTTATTTTCTCCAATTATATCTCAGACGTGATAAATTATTAAAACTAGGCACAGTAAACTTTTCCGTTTAGGCCGCAATTCTGCCATGGCTTAATCAAACGAATGGATAATTTGAACAAATTCAAAAGCCCACAGTTCTGGTTGGTCATGGTTAGTTTTAGTTCTGATCTAAAAGTTCAGAGGGTGGTAATATACCGCTGCACCCAGACCTCAGTAGGTCCTATGTGCTTCCTCTTGTGGGCGGGAGATTTACTGCTTTCTCCAACCTATTGATTTGAAATAGTTGACGACGTCTTTATGTGGAATCTCCCTAATTTCGGCCAGTAATGGCTAGTTCGTGCCCAGCATGGAGTTCCGTTCAAATGTGAGGACGGGACAATCGCAAAGAATGTGTTCCACTGTCTCATTTTCTTGTTCACAGCCTCTACATAATTCTGTGTCCGTTCGACCCATTTTAGATAGGTGTCCTCGTACCCCGGAGTGGCCAGTTAGAACGCCCGTCAGTGTTCGGAGGTTCCTTCTGGACATCATAAGGTTTTTTTTCGCTATTGACTTGTCTGGATAGCTCAACATTATTTTTGCGAAGTTGCAGTTCGTAGTATCATCCCATTTTCTTTAAACAGTCGATGGGAGTATTCTTTAATGATGTCTTTAATCGCTGTTGTTGTCAATCCAGTGGTGGGGACGGGACCAACTAGATTCCGTCCCGCAGCCACCCTGGCCAGCGAGTCAGCGGTATGATTACCTTTAGATATGTCATGTCCCTTAATCCATGTTAAGTTGAACACATTATTTAGAGAGATGTTAGTCAGGGCTTGATGACATTCTAGTAGAAGTCCCGAAGTAATGCGTGGTCTATTCAGGGCTAGTAATGCTTTCCTACAGTCTGTATAAATACAGATCGTATTGTTGGCGATGTTGCGGCTTTTAATTTCGTAAGCCGCTATGGTTATGGCTGTCAGTTCGGATTGAAGCACGCTGGGTTCGGCGCCCATTGTCCATCCGATTTTCAGGTTTAAGGTTGGTGAGTATATGCCACAGCCTGTGCCCACTTTGGTCTTAGAGCCGTCAGTGTACAGCTAATGGTTCCTTTAGACTCGCCTCTTATTGGTTTTGTTCCCTTTATGTTAATAGTGTAGGGATTATTGAAAACGAACCTTGCTGCAACTGAGTCCGCTCTTGCCTGTAGAATTGAAAGTTCTCCCGTAACATCCCTCCACAGGCGTCGTCCAGTTGAGCCAGTGCCTACATTAGTGTCTAGACCGACCATGCGGAGGCGTGTTAGAGTCATCAAGGTCGCTTCCCTTACAAATTAGTTTTAGTTATAAATCACTAAAAGTATGAACAGTAAACTTTTCCGTTTAGGTAAATTGTTAAAACATATATTATTATTAGATTATTTTAATAATAATATTATTCAAATAAATACTTTAAATTCTGCATTTTATATGTGGGTAAGAAATATTTTAATATTAAGTTATGAACCATCAGAGACAAAAACATACCTTAGTTTTTGGTGTACCAAACAATATGTCGGAAACTAAATAATTGATTTTGTGTACGAAATAGAAATATTTGTGGAGAATTTTTTGAAGCGTACAAAACGTAAGTGTACGAAACAAGAATAAATCTTATTTGTATTCTTTAATTATTTTTTTTAAAGCATTAATCAGAAACTAAGTATGCCGATTTAAAAAAAGTAGGTTATCTCTGCTGTTTTTACTACATTTTTGTAATTTTACCCAGTTTAGGAAAATCTCGTATAGGTACATTAAATTTGGCATTCATACGCCATTTTGTGATTAGGATCGATTAGTTACCATTCACAAATCGCAAATAAATATAGCAGTCTAAAACACTATAAAAAAGTTTTAATTCAATAGAGCATTCCATTGTGTTCTATTTGTTACCACCCTTCGAAATTCTTTTGTCAAAAATATTCCCGAATTTAAGAAAAGGGCGCTCGGTGCTCCGTCATTGGCCTGTCGAACTTTGAATGGGCACAATCAGCAAAATGGAAATGTCGCTGAACATATTTCCATATCTGACAGCTGTCCGAAAATGAGACGGATAAAGTCGTTACTTTGTCAGAGAGAGGTATTATTTATAGGTAAGAATTGATTTCTTATGCCTGGTGCCTACACTTTACCACACACTACTACACGTTACTTTTGGGCTACCATTTTTTTATTTATTTATCGATAATTACAAAACTATGTAGGGTGGTTATTTTAATAAACGTCATTTGTATGCATATATGAGAAGCTTTCTTAACTTCCAGTTTCACAGGAAATAACAGGGAATTTTTATTTCTAAGTGGGATAACTAAAATCGCCTTAAATACTTTACTTACTTTGAGAAAAATATTCACTTAATTTCATCTTTTTAAACTTTTTTGACAGAGGGCTTCAAACTTTATTATTTAAGTATAGAAGAACATATCACTTTCATAACATCACTAAATGTAGTATTTCAAAGTGAATCCAAAGGTCTAAAAGACTACGACACTTTTCTTCATTTTTGTTTAAAAATTTTTGTTTTATTACGTAGGAAAAAGATGTTTTTCTCAGTGACGTTGCTAGAAGTCATGGGACCCCGGGGCAAAAATTTTTACGGGCCATAAGTTTAACCAAAAATAAATAAAATATATGCCAAAGAAAATGTATTTATATTTATTATTGGCAAACGGTAAAAATTTGTACCTAAATAAAATAAAAAAGTATATATATTGTTTTTGAATATTTGGTAAATATGAAAAACCAAATATGATTCAACAAAATAATTTAAATATATTTAGGTATAGTCTGTCTCAAAGTAAATCGTTATGGCTTTTGACGGACCATACCCCAATAAACCTTTAACGACTTTATTACATATTGTTAATGGGTAAACCCATTTGTTCATAAGGGTAGGGGTGGGCCAGGTATTTCTTGAGTATTAACCATTAAGCATATAAATATTTTGGCTAATATTTTAGTGGCAGTGTTGAATAACCGTTTTTACTGTGCGTTTCGAAAAAGTTGTTTTACAAGAATATAACTATGTCGCGTCGAAATCATTTGTCATTACATGCAAAACAGGTTGTGAAAAATGTGTATGAAACTTTAATCAGTAGAGGTCTAATTAAACAAGAAGCTTTAAAAAAACCTATCTACTTACAAAAACTCTAATATCATCGATAGGGATATTATTATTAGTAAAGAATTGAACAAAAGAAAAAAACCTAGTGATTTTCAATCTCACCGTATAGACAATAGTAATCAGAACCTAATAAGAAGGAAAATATATTGTCTTTATGAAAGTGGAGTTATTCCTACCTTGGATAAACTGAAAAAGAAGCTAGACGAAGACGAAACCAATATAAATATTAGCCGTGCCACCCTCCATAGAGTTGTTTGTAAAATGGGATTTAAAAACAGAAAAATAGACAAAAGACAAGTAGTAATGGAATCGCACAGATTATGCACTTGGAGATTTAATAACCTTCAAGAAATTAAAAGATATAGGTTAGAAAAGAGATCCATAGTTTACCTTGATGAAACATGGTTCGATACACACGACACAGTACCCAAAGGATGGGTTGATTTCAGTCAAAACTGTCAGACGTAAGCACCTTCAAATAAAGGAAAACGCATTACCATAATACACGCTGGTTCAGAAGACGGATTTGTCCCAAACTGCTTGCTGTTGTCTGCAAAGAATATTAAGGATTCTAGCTTGGATTATCATGAGAATACAAGTGCAGAACTTTTGAAAACTGGTTTCAACATTATCTCTTAAAAAATATTTTAAAAACAGTGTTATTGTCATGGATAACACAAGCTACCACATCCGTCTGCTACACAAAGCACCATCAGCTACATCAAGTTCAAAAACGGAAATCCAGGAATATTTGTTAGAAAATGATATTTATTTTGAATTCAGTTACAAAAAAACGCATCTTTTGGAAGTCCTAAATTCATATGCAATTAAAAACAATATGTATGTGATAATTTGGCTCAACAGGCTGGGCATACTGTCTTACGGCTTCCTCCGTATCACTGTATGTTTAACCCCATAGAGCATTTGTGGAACCAAGTAAAATAAATGATCAGAGCAGAAAATGTTACATCTACATTAAGTCCTAGTGTTATAAATTTAATAAAAAATGTAATTACTAACATACCAGTTAAGAGCTGGAAAAATTCACTACAGCACATTATAAAAATTGAGGACTCTTACATTTTTATCCAAAACAACATAAATCCTATTGTAATTATTCTCAATGATAACTCTGATAGTGAAACAGAATTAGATTTAGATATTTAGGTTAAAAATGTAAATATGTATAGATAATGCAGTTATAAATTTCTTAAAACTTTGCTTATATTTAATTTCTTAATGTAGTTTTAAGATTATACTTACCTAAATAAACAATAAATTATAAATCTTTATATTATTAAGTTCCGCCCTTAATATTCTGTCCTTTAATACCTACCGATCCGCAGTTTTATTGCTGTCGGCAGGTATAATCCATAAATGAAGGCAAGAGCTAACACGGTATACTTTGAGACAGACTATAACATATACATAAAATATAGTAAACCAATATTAAAATAAAAATTTCTTTTTCTTGCTTTTGTATTTGCAAACTTATTAATTATCCCTTTGAAATCGGGATTTTTGGCTTCTTATTCTCTATAGTTAATAAAGCTATACCACTTAATCAACCTTGGCCTGCAGTAGACCTAAGGTAGTCTTTTATTATTTCAAAGTAAACTTCACTTAAGTCACTTTCAAGTATGCCATACTTACTTAAAACTATATTAAAATATTCTTTAATTGGTAAATCTTCATTAAGGTCTGTTTTACAAATATTTATTAAATTAATGTATTGAGACACTAGTTATTTAAATCAAATCGTACATTTATTTTAACACAGGTTTGTCAGAAACTAATATTATTTTTGGAAGAGGTAAATCAAATAAATTATTAATTTTTTGATTTACCTCTTTTTTTCATACTCTCTAATCTGTTACAAATTTATCCCATAAAACGGTCAATAACTAAATTGACTTTAAATTAAATTTCCCTATTACTATGCCTTTAATCACTTAAAAATTCATCAAAATATTTTTTTTTTACTTTTGAATGATGTCTAAATAGATATTAACTTAAAGTTAGCTCCCTTAAAACGAAGTTTATGGGCCCGGCTTTGCCCGACCATAGCTACTCCCCTGCTTTTTCTACGACTGGCACTAAAAGTAACATTTTTCTTACTGGTTACCAGCTTTTAAAATAAAATATTTCTCATGCAATGAGGAAAACCCACAAACACTGAAAAAGTACTTTTCTCTCTAGTGAGAAAAGCAATTTGCTCTCAATTACTATATGAAATAGTAGAAATAGGCCTTTAATTCGCGACTTTAACATTATCTAGCAGCCTGTGGCAGTTGGCGTCGCATAGCGATGATTAAACAAAAATGAATGTATCATGCATATGGCGAGCGCCATATTTATTACAAACGTCAGTTTTATGAATGTTGTATTTTATCCGCTACAGACACTAAAAATTTCTCAATTAGTTTTTAAAATGAATAACGCAAATAGCGATACCGAGCTTATAAAAATAGAGCTCATTAAAAAGCATATTTTTTTGTTTCACCATAAAAGAAATGGTCGTAGAAAAAGTATAATGTGCAACATGTGAGAAAAGCACATTTCCCACTCGCTAACTCACTCGTGGGAAATGTTAAACTTTGCTCACTTGTTGCACAATACAGGGTGCCACAGATTCGAGTGCATGGATGGGGATCTCGGAAACCGTAAGAGATACGAAGTCGGTTAAATTATGGCAAAGTTGTGTATTTGTTTTTATTTTTTTCTGACGTCATTTAAAGAGATATGGAAAAACAAAAGACACTTTCTTTGAGCCACTTTTTAAGCTCTACAAAACAGGGTTGAGAGATTTTTCGCACGACGTTTCGTTTTTGTTAAACCATCATCAACTTTATTTTTTTAAATACGGACCTGGGTTTTTTATTTAATTTTTTTGAACTTCTTATTATCCCAATTACAAAAATGTATAACACTATATATTTATTAATAATTATTGAACGCCCCTATAAGAAATGAGGTGCGTTCCTTGTCTAACTCATTGTCTCTTATGGGAAATATGATTATTTAACAGAAAAATATTAAGTGTTATATATCATTGTAATTGGGATTATAACTACTTTAAAAAATGCAATAAACAATTGAGTGCTGTATTTTAAAAAATAAAGTTGATGATGGTTTAACGAAAACGAAACGTCGTACGGAAATTCTCTTAACGCTATTTTTAAAGCAAAAATGCTCTAAGAAAGTGTCTTTTGTTTTCATATCTCTAAATAACTCAGAAAAAAAATAAAAACGAAATCCGAAATTTCGGTTTTTCGGATGTCTCCGGAGTACTTGAATTTTGCAACTTTCTAAATGGACATGGTTAGTTACGCAAAACACAATTTGCATATTTAACGGTATTCATTTCTTACGGTTTCAGACCCATGCATGCTATCTGTGCACCCTTATACTATTTTGTACTAAATTGGGTATACCACGTACGTTGCAATAAATAGTAGTACCATAAAAATAGCAGCTAGATAGGGTAAGTTATTGTGGAAACAATCGCTTTCGTGGCACAAAATCGTGAAACCTATAATAATACTTTGTAAACGATTTTTTAAAATATTTTTACGAAAGGAAAAAGGATATTATTTTTTGTTTGTTTTGCTCTAATTTGAAAAATAAAACTTTAACCAAAATAATTTATAGAACCTTATTTATTTAAAATCGCAAGAGCCACAATTTTGTTTCCATACGTTTTTGTGTATTTTGTTTTAATTTTTTTGTTTTTATTTTAATATTTTTTACTTTTTTTGCAAATTTTAACAATTTTATATTAAAAATAAATAAGTAAACCCATTTATACTAAAAAACAACAATATTTAAGTTTAATTTTTTTTTCATTTTTTTTTAACCGGACAGAAATTTTTGGCCATAAGCACATTTTTTGTTTTATATATTTTTTGTAGCACTTTTCGTTTTTAAGATTTTTGCGTTTTTATTTTAAATTTAAATCGTTAATATCTTTAAAACTAAAAGAGCTACAAAAATTGTATAAAACAAAAATTACGTAATTTTATTAGACCAATTTTAATTATATACTTTATGCTAAAATCAATAGTTTTCAAGTTATATAGAAAAAACCGATTTTTTACGATTTTTTAGACCAGAAATATGCAATTTAAACCCGCTGAGCTGACGCAGCAGTGCGGCTTTGAATTGGCTGTTGTTTATAGTAATATAATAAAAATGTTTTATGCGTATCTCTTATTGGCCAGCTTTTTTGCAATGGCCTCCTGGACTATTACCAAAAAATAAGAAACTCAACATCTTGGAGTCAACTGAAGTTCACAGACATAGGAAAGCCTAAACGACCAAAGAGACTTAAAAAAGTCCATGTTGATTTCATTTCTTTAAATTAGACCAGCGTTTCTCAAAGTGTTTCCCAAAAACCCTGGGGTTCCGCACGAGTTCGGCAAGGGTTCCGCGAAAAAAAAATGAAACATGAGATCCACACTAAATTTACCAAATGCTATTGGCCTTAAGGGGAACACTGGTAAAAAAAATATTAAATTTGCTAGTAAATAATTGGACTATCAGAAGCAAATCCTCTATTTATATTTTTTTTGTGGATTTGATCAAATGTTATCGTCAAAACTCATATTTCGCTAAATTATCTATGTTTTTCTCATGCCTGGGGAGTGGCGCCTCCTACAACACTTAGCATTCTTGAGTTCATTCAAAGAAGAGCTGTTCGTCTTATTAACGATTCCACACTTACAGAAAAGCTTCCTACCGTTGCCCACCGACTCTTTTATAGGTATGTTCATGGCTTCGAAGAGTTGGCGAGTATAATTCCTCCTCTGACAGCTCCCAGCAGAGCAACACGTAGTGCCACTTTTATACATACTTTTACAGTCCAACTTAAGAGGCCCCCAACTTTCAACTTTGTTTGTTCTTTTATCCCTGTCCAGATTATGGAACCTGCTACACGCAGAAATTTTCCCTTTTTTCCAGATCTCCAAATATTTAAATCTCGTGCGAGTAAACTCCCTCTTACCACACTTCAGACAGCCACGGTACAGTACGGCCACAGCCTTCGTGGACTGTCCCAAGATAAAAAAATGTGTGAAGAGTGAAATTAGTTTTATTCCTTGCATTGATAGCCTTATCTATGTATAAAAGTATTATTTTTATTATTTCATGTTCAAATTCCTTAAAGGTTATTTAATAAAATATTTTTAAGTGTATTACTAATATATTTTGTAAAAAATAAATTATAACGATATTACGGGTCTATCGATTCCTATAATTTAAAATGCAAAAATATTTATTTGTGCCTCATTTAGAGGGTTCCGTGTTTATTTTTCCTGTTAAAAAGGGTTCCATATGTGAAAAAGTTTGAGAAACGCTGAATTAGACTATTGCATTATTACAAAAATATGCAGTATTTGTAAAAATTTGGTAGGTAGGTACCTAAGAATAGGTCAATTTATAAAAATACCCTATAAAGTTGTTTAAAAAAAAACAACCAGCAAACACAATACGACAAAATAATTGGCATTATTCAAGCAGTCAGGGGTTGTTTTCCTAAGGGCAGGCGAAACGAGGGTATGCACAGAGTAGAGCAAAGTAGCCGGGTCTGACAAGCATGATGGATCGGCACGGTCTGCACTAAAACCTTTTCTGCTCCTGAAGTGACAGCCGCACAAGAAGCGAGCTTACATCGCTCCAGATGGACTTAACACCTAATTCCAGGGGGATTTCTAATTTAAAAAAAAAGTAAATATGAAAGCACACTGGATGCTGGTATCGGCTTTGAATGGCGGATCTATTATACTTATTTTTGAAAAATTTTGCACGTATTTATAATTTTGGTAGAAAATTATCAAATTTGGATTTATTTATCTGCACTAAAAAAATAAATGTTTTGATGATCGAACATAATTTATTAGCGTATTTGATAAATCGTATTTAATTATAAAAATAAAATATTTTTTAGCTATTAAGAATCTCTCAGTAACTGTATAGGAATATTCACCCATCCCGTTCATTAAAAGTTTATTGGAAAGTAATACAAAAACGGCTATCAAAATTTGAGTTAAAGGTAAGATGCAGATGTGCCTCTTTTTTAAACTATTTTTAACTTTCTGTCACTTCCGGTTTAACGGGAAGTTGCTGTCAACTTGCTAATTTTAAATGGAAAACCCTGTATATCATTATATTTTTAAATTCTGCGAGCAGACCAGATGATTCCCCCCAAAACCTCCAATAAAAACTTCGAGGTAAAAATTCCAGATTGAAGTGAGTGGCAGCAACTCGATCTCCCCGGCACAGTTGGAGACATTATCTGGTATACGGATGGTTCCAAAACCGAGCAGGGAACTGGAGCGGGCGTGTACAGTAAAATGAGGAATTCACAATTCTCCATTTCACTAGGAACACACTGTTTTGTACTTTAAACAAAAATATATGCTTTACTGCACTGTGCAAAAGAAAATAACAGGAGGAATTATAAAAACAAGCGGATCTTCATAAAAACAGACAGCCAGGCGTTACTGGGGGCAATAGCAAACCCCAAGGTAACGTCCAAGCTGACATGAGAATGCCAAAAAGAACTGGAAGTCCTAGAAGAACGCAACAGGGTAACTCTCCTGGGGGTACCAGGACATTCGGGAATAGAAGGCAACGAAAAAGCGGATGAGCTAGCGAGACATGGATCCTCCACACCATATTTTGGACCAGAACCTGCCCTTGGAGTGACCAAAACCACAGCACGAGGGCAAACCAGGATATGGATCTGAAACAAACAAAAGGAATGCTGGGAGAACCTCGATAGAATAAGACATGGAAAGGGCTTCATAAGGGGCCCATCCAAAAGAACGAAGTAGTAGAAAGAAGTAGTTATCAAACAAAGTAGGAAAAGACTTCGCATAACACTAGAGTTGCTAACAGGGCACGATAACCTAAGAGGACACCTACACAAGATAGGCTCATACAATGGGGACCAAAGTTGTAGAATGTGCGACGAGGGGGAAGAAACAGCCTACCATATGCTGTGTGAATGTGAAGCGTTGAACCACAAAAGACAGGCATTATTTTGGCAACCGAAACTGAGCCCACAGGAATATATCAACTAACCTGTCTCGGGGTAATACAGACTTGTAAAAGGAACAAGACTAATGGGAGGATTGGTATAAAATATAATGGAAGACTAGGCACAAAAAGCCCATGAGGCTGAACTGCCTCCGGTTGTGAATCAAGACGGCTCCCAGGAAGAAGAAGAAGATAAAGAAGAAATTCTGCGTGCGATTCTAAACATATTTTATGTATATTGTCCTATACCTACATGTAAAGCGCACCGTACTGCGAACATAGGAGGCTCCTGGACAATTTTGGATGTACCCAATTCTAAAATACCAATAATAGTTTTGTGGCTTGCATCTAACGTTCCTCTCGTTTTCTCACGTGGCGCATTCTTGGTTATGACTGGTGGAGTGCGGTGAAAATATTCGGAAGAATTATCTGTCCAGTTTTTTGTTTACTACGTTTTTATTTTCAGTAAGAGGATGCAGTGTTT
This sequence comes from Listronotus oregonensis, assembly GCA_019359885.1. Lineage (NCBI taxonomy): Eukaryota > Metazoa > Arthropoda > Insecta > Coleoptera > Curculionidae > Listronotus > Listronotus oregonensis. The sequence continues at coordinate 28,443 of JAHBCN010009527.1, forward strand.
TATAGGCAAGTGCAGGACTAGCTAGCGCAACCGACTTCGATCTGTTTCTTACAGTCTAAAATTTAAAATTGTTCTTACGGACCGCAATTTGTGTTAAAACCAAGACAGTTTTCCTAATAAAATAAAAAATTTCAAAATAAATAACGAACGTATAAGTATTTTTAAGAAAAAATTTAAGTATTCAAGAATAAAAAAAAAAAAAACTCTCAAGTTTTAAAGGATCAAAAACGCTTTTGAGCCAAATAAGCCCAAAATTGTCCAAAAACCTTCTGACATTTGCTTTGATGTTAAAAGGGAAAATCCTAAATTCCCAATTCCCAAATTGTAATTGCAATCTTTGTAGAATAGCCATTTCCTGAAAATAAATTAAGATTTTACGTGACCTCAGAGAAAAATCTTGGGAGCCATGAAGTGAAAATGTCGATTCTCAGTAAAAACAATTTTTCTTATAAAACTTTTCATTTTGAAAAAGTTTAAAAAATTGCCTTCGTCTAATATTGAACATCAGGAAAATTTATGGCACTTTGTAGACTGTAAAATTTTTTGCAGTACTTTTCCACTGATCTTTCAAAAAAACCTGTTCCAAATTGAAGAATGGAAACTGATAGGATTTAATAACAGCCTACCATAATTGTTCTTTCCTTTTGTTGCTGAGGATCAGTTAATGCTTGGTAAACAACCAAAAGAAAGTTTTTGATGTAAAGTACGTGGGGTCGGCCGAAAATAAATTAAGTTAAATATCTCAACCTAACAGGTTTCCCCGGTGATTCATTCAATAATTTGAATTTTGCTTCAGTTCGTAAACATCCATTATTAATAATATTATTAAAAAAACTTTGGTCCTAAAATAAGACACAGACAACATGCTGTCCGTTCGATACAAGAACATTTCAGAAATAAAGAGAATTGTTCGCTAAAATTTTAAAAAGCAAAATTCTGCGGCGATTTTTAGGTAATAAATCGTCTAGGATCGTCCTATGTTCAGTCTCTGCTTTACTGTATATCTTACCGTGTTTGAGATATTTAACCTTGAATCAAAACATGTCGACGGCGGAACCACTTTTGCAATTGCATATTTTTGTTGTTTTTGAAGATTTGATCCTTATGTTTGGCAGAATACTGAAAAATGATCTAAGGTTTACACTTTTGTCATTTTTGTTGTCTACTTTTATACAGGGTGTCCAAAATACTGCGGCAAACACTAACATTTTCAAAGTCGCAAAAGTCGTTTTTTTTTGTAATGGGACACACTGTAACCCTAAGTACTATCAAGTCTGTGATTCAAATCCTTACCGTTTTTTAAATAATAAGGTAAGTCATGAAACTATCGTATTTAGTCGGCTAAACCTTTATATTTCGCATAGTTGGCTACGGAAAAACAATAACTGTGATTGTCTATCAAACAGGACATCTAATTAGTATGAATTTTATGTTGACAGCTTTTACTAGCAAAAAAAAGTATAAATTTACAAAATGGAAGGATACCCAAACGCCGATATTCTTAATGTGTTTTTATATTCACGAAGAAATGTTACAAAGTTTTTAAGACAAAATTGAAGAGGATTAAAACGAACTTCCTACGTTTTGGAAAAGTCCCTGGCTTATTTCCACGCAAACCCTTAAAGTTCAATTCTGTCCGCAGAAAATGATTTGAGAATTTTCGCTTTATCTGTTTAAAGAAGTTTGAAGAAACATCATATATGCACCCTTGCTCCTTCCAAAATGTCGTTAGGTTCTCCCCAAAACTTTGTAACAGTCTCCGTGAATATAAAACAAATTAAGAATATCGGCGTTTGAGTAATCCTGTCAATTAAAATACATACTAATTAGATGTCCTGTTTGATAGAAAATCCAATTACTATTTTTTTACAACTAACCATGCGAAATGTAAAGGTTTAGCCGAATAGATACGATAGTTTTATGAACTACCTTATTATTTCGAAAATGAGGAATAGGTATATGTAGCCTTTATACACTTTGATAGAAAATTAACTTTCAGACTTAATAGTACTTAAAGATACGCGGTGTCCCATTTAAAAAAACCGACAAAAACAGAATTTTGAACATCCTGTATAAAAGTAGACAACAAAAATGACAAAAGAGTAAATCTAAGATTCCTTTCCAATATTCTGTCAAACATGAGGATCAAATCTTTAAAAACTATAAAAAATATGCCATTGCAAAAGTGGTTACGCCGAAGACATGTTTTTGATTTAAGGTCAAATATCTCAAACACGGTTAGACATGGCAGGACATTATACATAAAATATGTTTAGATTTGCACGCACAAAATATAAAAATAACCTGATATACAGGGTGTCCTATTTAAAATAAGCAAGTTGACAGCAACTTCCGGTTAAACCGGAAGTGACAAGAAGTTTAAAATATTTTAAAAAAGAAGCACATCTTCAACTTACCCTAACCTCAGATTTTAAAAACAGTTTCTAAATTACATCCCAAAAAACTTTTTATGGGTTAAGTTAATAAACCTGTATAGCATTTATTTTAGTCCTGTTTATTTTGTGGTTATGCCTTTCCGAGACCAGATATTCTCGTCGCGCCTCGTCTCCTCGGGACAAGATACTGATTTTTCTGTCGTTCAAAACAAAACACTTGTTATGAAAATAATGATTTCATATTTCGTTAAGTCCTTGTTAATTAGATTAACATAAGGATATACTGTTTTTTACCTCAAATGCATGTTAATTAATACATTTCATTTTTGTTTTTTTTATTGTCTGCGAAGGGACAAAGCCTAAACACTAATATACCGTGGGTATTTCAAGCGAAGTACGAGGTAGTTTATTAACAAGAGACCACTGTAGGCAGCAGATGCCCTAGTCTAGATACCCCAGGGATATAGAAACGACAAAGTTGGAAGTTTAGGTTACCTCCAGTGAAGTGTAAAATGATACAGGGAAAGGGTGACACTAGGGAATGTCGATAGGTCGATAGCACTACTAATACTATCGATAGTATTGAGCTCCCAGATAGGGTATCGCTTGGAAAGACCCCTATCGATAGTTCGAGAAGTACCTTTGTATCATGCAGAAGTACTTCTCAAATTATCGATAGGGATCTTCCAAGCGATACCTGTCTGGGAGCTTAATACTATCGATGGTATCGATAGTGCTATCGACATCCCTAGGTGACACTCCGTATTGGCCTATTGAGAGCTACTTAAGGTGTAAAAGATGCCATTTTTAGACAGAGACTGTTTTGGAATATACATTAGAAGTAAATAGGATAAAATACTTCCTGGCTCGAACCATAAATCCGACCTTTTTTAAAGCTGATGTGGCTATGGATTTAATGTTACCAATTAAGAATATTCTGAGGCAGCGCCCACAAGGCTAAATGTCTTTTTGTTCTGCAAAACTTTACCGCTCATAAGTAAGAGATAAATATTGGCTAGAAAAGTGACCACCTGCTATAACTGTCGATTACGTCAATTAGAAAGAAAACTGGAAAGCCAGGAACATAATTTACTTGAAAGACGGTAAAAAAAAAGTTTGTTAAGAAGTTATCGTGCTAGACTTGGTAAAAAGCCTTGGATATGTTAGGGGTAGTGATGGAAAATTTCTGGAAATAAATATTTAGAAAAAATTTCGTATTTCGGAATAATTGGACCGTTTTTCTTTGAGAACACGTGCAACAGGAATTCATACATGGAAATGCTACAAACCTTTTTTTCGGATAAGTTAGATGAGCTGCCATTACAGTACAGGGGACAAATGTACTTTTAGCAAGACGGATGCCCAGCGCATTGTGCACGCCAAGTTACACACACAAGTTATGTGGCCTGCAAGGAGTCCTGACCTCACGATTTCAGACGCGTACCTTTGGGGCCGTTTAAAGCAATTAATTAGCAACCCATTGAAAATGATGTTGATATTTTGAAACAGATGATTTTACATTCAGTACAAATGATTTCCCAGAGACGGCAATTTGAAAAATGCGTCGAACACGGGGGAGGCAGATTTGAATAAATAATAGTTCTTTTTGTTGTGCAATGTTTTTGTTTAATACGTCTCTTATGTGAGCACTGAAAGGAATTTAAAACCTTTTTTTATTTGCCATTGTACTTTAAAACGATAAATAAAGTTAGTTTATTCTTAATGGTATTTCATTTTTTTTTAATTTTTAGGGTACCCTGTATAAAAAAATCAAAAATTCTCCTCGTAGACTACATTTTTTCGAGATGCAGAACTTTTTATCAAGAATGACTTTTTGTCGAAAAAGTGAATTTTTGGTCAATTAGTTCTCTTGGGATATCCATCCGTGGACATACGTATATATATATATATATATATATATATATATATATATATATATATATATATATATATATATATATATATATATATATATATATATATATATATATTGTTATTTTTTTTATCGGGTCAGTTTATTGTTTTAATTTATAGTTTATTATTGTTTTCATTATACATACAAATTTAAAGAACAGTGTTGTATTTTACAAATTTTTAGTATTTTTGTAATGTTTATAATAGCTTTAATTAAATAACAAAAGCAATTGGCAAATTAGTAAATACATTTTTTTGTTTAGCTTATTTAATTAGTGATAAGTCGGGAAAAAACTGACATGAATGAAATTGTTTTCTGCAAATTGGCAACGTTGCAGTTTTGTGCCTCTTTAGGGCGATCTTGGGGAAAACGCCGGCGTGCTAATGGGCACTGACATCTTGTGATGGATGAGAGGGGTCTGTGCGGACAGGGGATGCTCCAAAATATACCCAATTGCCATTGTATGTTTCGAAACAGAACAGTATACAATCTTATTATATTTAATTTTAAATAGGGGCTTATTTTTTCTTAAATTGTTTATAAAAAAAATAATTACATAATAACATAATCTTTAACCAAATCTTACTTTCCTATAAAGTTTATTTATTTATTTATGCCAAAGGATAGTTTTAGACAATAGAAATAGATTTTTTGGTAATGCCCTTTCCCATTAATTCAGTTAAGGTCTGTAAGACAAATTTTTTAAATTAGTTTTGTAATAATAAGTGTTAACAAAGCCACTTAAATAAAAAATTTAAATGGATTTTAATGGCCTATATTTTTTTGAAGGAATCTGGCTAAATCCAACAGAAAAACTTCACATCGCGGTCTGCGTAATAGGTACTCTTTGAAGAGCTTGGTTAGAAATTTGTGTTAAATATTACGTAGTTTAAAAAGAAATTACCGAGTCATGGTGGTTTATAATAATAATTTTCCAAATAAAAGTTGTGTCTGTAGAGATTCTAAAAAGTTTTGGACAAAGCCGTACAAGAATACAGACATTTTTTTTACGTTGAAACTGTTTGACAATAATATAAACTAGTTAATACAATTGTTTTCCTCATATAAATAAATAATTTATTCAAATCATAATAAATACTTTTGTTTGTAGAAACATCGCCGATATCACGGTTTAATTTGGCATAGGTATAGTCTGTCTCAAAGTATATCCTTATGTCTTTTGACAGACCATACCCCAATAAACCTTTAATGATTTTATTACCTATTGTTATTGGGTAAACACATTTGTTCATAAGGGCAGGGGTGAACCAGGTATTTCTTGAGTATTAACCATTAGGCATATACCTATTTTGGCTAATATTTTAGTGGCAGTGTTGAATAACCATTTTTACTGTGCGTTTCGAAAAAGTTGTTTTACGAGAATATAACTATGTCGCGTCGAAATCATTTGTCATTAGATGCAAAACAGGTTGTGAAAATTTTATGAAACTTTAATCAGTAGAGGTCTAATTAAACAAGAAGCTTTAAAAGAAACCGTCTACTTACAAAAACTTCAATATCATCGATAAGGAATATTATTATTAGTGAAAATTGAACAAAAGAAAAAACGTAGTGATTTTCTTTGTTCAATCTCACCGTATAGACAATAGTGATCAGGACCTAATAAGAAGGAAAATATATTGTCTTTATAAAAGCGGAGTTATTCCTACCTTGGATAAACTGAAAAAGAAGCTAGACGAAGACGAAACCAATATATAATAATCCATAGAATTGTTTGTAAAATGGGATTAAAATACCGCAAAATAGACAAAAGACAAGTAGTAATGGAATCGCACAGATTACGCTCTTGAAGATTTAAATACCTTCAAGAAATTAAAAGATATTGGTTAGAAAACAGATCCATAATTTACCTTGATGAAACATGGTTCGATGCACACGACACAGTATCCAAAGGATGGGTTGATTCCAGTCAAAACTGTCAGACGAAAGCACCTTCAAATAAAGGAAAACGCATTACCATAATACACGCTGGTTCAGAAGACAGATTTGTCCCAAACTGCTTGCTGTTGTCTGCAAAGGATTACCATGAAGATACAAGTGCAGAATTTTTTCCAAAATTATCTTTTAAAAAATATTCCAAACAACAGTGTTATTGCCATGGATAACG
>JAHBCN010009528.1:0-34712 GCA_019359885.1 Listronotus oregonensis
AGGGTTCAAGAAAAATTAAAGTCAAACTTAGTGTAAATTTTACCCGTTCCCCTAATTATGCCGGTGTGTGTATTTCGCTTTAAGCTGGGAAAATGCAGACAGCTTTAAAATCAATTAGCTTATTACCTTTCATATTTTTGAAAATATTAAATTAATTGATCTAAAAAAATTTATCTATGATCTTTGCCAATATTTCGTATTTAAAAAAAGTTGTTCTTAGAAAATTTACACTTTTAAAATTAATGTATTTTAAAATTAAATTTGTATTTAGTTTGGACCGGTCCGAACTACAACGTAACGGCTTCGAAATCTCAAGTGAAAACTTAGCGTGTTTTTCTGAAATACTTGTGGAATTTGAAACTGATAATTTTTCCATTTCATCACAAATGAGTGCCAAGGTACGTTTTTTAGTAATTTAATTATATTACTATTCGCAATTCGAGTGTTATAGAAAAAAACAACTATATACTACTACCACAAAATAATTTAGTGGAAAAAAGAAAAAAAAACATATAAAAATACAGTTTATATAAAAAATGAAATCAAACGACTCCTAAACAAAAACTAATCCTCTATTCAAGTGTTTTGTCTGAGAAAAAAGCTTCAAACTTCTATAAATGACGAAAACGTGATTGGTTTGGTAATTCTTTATGCTTCATCGAAATAAAATTCAAATAATTTTATTTTTCGATGTTCTGTTAGGCTCTTTTCTTTTACGTTCCGTTCGTAAAAAGGACAACAAAGCGTTTTAAGTTCGCTTGCAAAATAGGAAAGTTAATTTAAACAAAAAAATATATAATTTTAAAAATACTTAGGTTTATTGCTTTTATTATTACGGCGCGGGCTGTACAAAGAGACCAATTTAAAAAATAAATATATATGTCGGCATTAAGCACTAAAACCTGTCATTTTATAAAATGACTGCCGCCAAACAGTGTAATAGCCCTGTATGAGAAACGCAATTCTTTACGCCTCATCACCCTAAGTAGCTGCCGACATACTCTGTTACCGGGTAAATTAGAACTGAAACCCATTAAGTGCGAATTAAAGTTTGAATGCTCTGTGTATTGACGATTACTAAATGAGACACTACGAATTAAATAAATATACAAAGTTTATTTACAATGCATTTACAGTTTACTACACTACAATTATTTCGATGTATAGGGTGGGCGTATTAAATATTTAAACTTCAAATTTATTCCTTTGACAAATAATTGATTTTTAATTTTATTTAATTTAAAATCATAGAAGAAGAGAAATATTTTTATTTACTCTTTCACTAAGAAATGACCCTAATTAATTGTCGTAGAGGTTAAAATATTTAAACACAACTCTTATCATCCAAAGCCAATAACATCTGTTTACAAATTTATCAAAGTATACTTTTACAAACAATATGTAAAAAAAGTTACAAATTTTACTCAGACAAATTGGCAAAAATTTAAATTAACAAGAAATTTAGTTGACTGTCGTTTAAAAATCAATGCCTTAAGGAATCTATGAACCGCGAATTTATTTACGTTACGACGCGATTGAGAATGTTTTTTTATCACTATTAAGTTAGAAATGTTTAATTCAAATGTAAAAGTTATTTACCGTTTTAGGAACAGCCGGTATTAATTCTTGACTCACTATCTCATCAATAGGGTTAAAAATTACCTTTATTCATTGCTAATTTCCGGAAAATTACCATTCACTAAACCTTTCCTTTTTATTCACTGCTCGCCTTTTCTTGCAACACTTTCACTTGATGGCCAGTCTTGACTTTTTTTAAATTACTTTACTTTACTTTCGATCCTTAAGTACATGTCAAATTTAATTCGATAGAGAAATATATGAACAACTTATAACTCTATTTGGTTACAGAAAAAGAAGACGAAATTCATACTACCATGAGAATCGATGTCTCATCGAGTTATTTAATAAAATGTTTCGGTAATGCGCCCAGAACACAGAAGAAAATTTTAGACCATGATTTACAGACAAAACTCAAAATCTTATTGAATTCAATCTGTTAACGCTTTTTCATCTCTGAGACCCACGGCACGAACCATTTCATTGGTTATCTCTTTAGCGCCCAAGGAGAGGATGGGTGACGTAGTGTGGCTGCACGAATATAAAATGCTGCCAATGCGTCACCCATCAATCTCAGTGATGCACTTCATTACTTTCCAATTAGAACTCAAGTTGATGGCGTCTCAAAAAAGTAGCGTGAAAATCACTGACTTCCAGTCCCAGTACGCCTGGAGAACTAATCCGTTTGTTTATTTTTAGATTGCTAGACTGATAAAGAGCATTATTCACATTTCCGCTGTGTTGTCACGATTCTATGGGAGCTTTTACCGTTGAATTTAGAATTTTTTATTTTATTTTATCTAGATTTAGAAAAAAAAGTTTGCCTACTTCTAGCTACAAAAAAATAGCTTTCAGGGGGTGCAGATTGTGTGTTTCTGCGACAAGCTCAATCCCCCATTAAGCGCCATCTAACGGCGATTTATAAAAACAGCGCTAATTAGAGTAGCCAATTAACGTAACTGTCAAAAAAAAACAACAAAAAAGAATAATTCAATAAAACTGCGATTTCGCAATAAATTAGCCACAACAAACCCTTAGAATTGGTGTAATTAGGGTAATTAATAATTAATTCTTACTGAAATTCGACTTGCCCAACGCATGACGTAATATATAAAAGAAAATGATAAAAATCCCCTGAATCACCAGCGCGTCGTAAGAAAACCCCAATAAATCTACAAAAAATACCGTTTTATACGGAAAATACTCAGTTAGAATAAGTCTAGAAGAACTTACCCATGGTGTAAAGGGGTATTTTCAACTAACACGTGATCCCTGCGGCGTCGAACTACGATCCTGCAGTGCAGATTTCTTTCCCGAAAATGGCAAAAAGCCAACGCAAAAATACCAAAATTCACACAAAACTAAAGGTAACTTAAATCGGGAAAGATTTTTGGGAAATTTGCAGCACAAATCCACAAAGATGGCTTGAATACCAGTAGCTGCAAATTTTTCCTAGTTCTCGTAACGAAGATTGACGTGAAAGTGCCAATGGTAAAACATGGCCGATGGCCCTTTGTCCTTCTCAAAAAGTACCAGTGGGCGCACGCACATTCGCTGCTAATTCTAGGAATTTTCTCGCCCCCAAATTGGCAACATTGTTACAACATTTTGAGTTGCCTACCCACGCTGCCCAAATAACATTCCCTCGAACTGTCATCTGTCTTGTCAAAAATATATTCAAACAAAATTATACAACAATCCAGAATAATAACAAATGTTTACAATTTTAATGCAAAGAGGATAAAATACAAAGAACCTGTACAAAAGAGACTCTGGAGGCAAAACTGCTCTGGCCCTTGTGGCCCCTATATGACAGCTGTTGGGAATGGAAAAATAAAATATAAACAAACTAAGGTAAATACGGAAGGTAATGTAAACAACCCTACCTACTTAGCCAATAAAAGCAAAACCGCTAAGAAAATGTGATTTTCTAGACAAACCTACAAGAAGCTGTCGAGGATTGTGAATGGGGAAAAACCATACCGAATACCTAGAGAAACAAAATTTGGTTACGAACCCTGACATAGTTTATCCTAAATACCAACGTTTTAATGGTAAGTCGCTATTTAAATTAGAAAATATTGATGGGTACAAAGTGAATCTAACCTACTTAATAAGCTTGGTTTAGTCAATAGTGAAAGATGTACCTCAAAATTAATGTTGCAACGAACAAAATTAAGGCCAGTCATCGACTCGAGGCAACTTATGTTAATTTTTTAGTACACAATACTACGAAGGGAAAAAAAGCAACGTAAAGCATAAGGTAGGGTACCAAAGGCGATAGAAAAACAGAAGTAACCCAGCAATTACAATCAAATTTGGAGCCTTTTGCCAAAAAAAAACTGCAAAAAAAATGAAAACCAACCTGCATTAAGGTAAACAAACTAAATAATTAAAAACAAACCTAGGAATAAAAACTAACCGTGACACACACCAGTCTTTAATCTTAATTAAATCCGTCTCAATGATCCGCTTCAATTCACTTGCATCACGGCCGTGCCAGAGAATGGTGGTGTCGTCATTAAACACAGTAAACTCACCCGATATGGGTAATCTGGCACGATCATTGATATAAATTAAGAAAAGCAGAGGACCCAAAACAGATGTACGGAACTCACGTTGCTTATATTCCGATATTCAGATTGACAGTTATTGATTAACACAGACTGATAACGATCCGAGAGGTAAGAGAACCATTCCAAGATTTTCCGCCAAATCCCATAGACTTCAAGCTTGCTCAGCAGTACTCTGCTGATCTACGCAGTCAAATGCTTTAGTGAGATCAAAGAATACCGCCCCTTTTCCTATATGTTTTATCAATATGAAAAATACTTGTGATTTCACGAAGTTATTTTTACGTTATACTAGACAGTAATCATTAAAGTGTCCGCACAAAAGTCTAAATGAAATAAAAATTTTCTTCATTTATATCTTTATCATTATATCTTTATCTTTATCTTTATCCCACAAACATAGAAGAAATTATGGGTGTTTTGCTGAAATCAAAAATAAAAATGCTTCCGGTTGGGATCATATTTCAATTAAAATATTTTTACCTTCAGTTTCAGCACTAGAAGCTTTAGTGGAGGCTATAAATTGGTCGTTTTCTGTAGGAATATTTCCATCATTTTTAAAATTGGCAACAGTAATTCCACTTTTTAAAGGTGGAGATACTGAGAGGCCTCCTGTTTTCAAACCGATTTCATTACTCATAACACTCGCAAAAATTATAGAAAAACTTGTAAAGAAGCGTGTGATTAGTTTTTTGACTAGATATCGTTTACTTTCTCTTGCCCAGTTCGGGTTTCTGGAAGACACAAATACCTGTGATGCAATGTTTTCTTTTCTTAACAGCCTTTATCTGAGCCTTAATGATGGAGAGGTTGCTTCGGCTGTATTCTGTGATCTCAGTAAAGCGACTGTGTAGATCACATAGTACTGCTGAGCAAGCTTGAAGTCTATGGATTTAGAGGAAAATCTTGGGAATGGTTTCTTCTTACCTCTCCGGATCGTTATCAGTGTGTCTTGTTCAATAACAGTCAGTCTGAATATATGAAAATAACAACGGGTGTTCCACAGGGATCCTGTTTTAGGTCCTCTGCTATTCATAATTTATATCAATGATCTGCCAGATTACCCATATCGGGTGAGTTTACTATGTTTGCTGACGACACAACCATTCTGTGGCACGGCCGTGATGAGGGTGAATTGAAGCAGAGCATTGAGACAGATTTAATTAAGATTAAAGACTGGTGTGACGCCGAATTTCCTAACCCTTAATGTGTCTAAGACAAATATGATTAATTTTGGGTGCAGGCTTAGGGATGTGCAACTAGAAAGTGATATCAATAAGTAATCCTGCGGTAAATAAATTTCTGGGCTTATACATCGATGATAAGTTGAAATTTGAACAGCACATTTTACAACAATAAAAAAATATCTAGAGGGTGTTATGCTGTTAAAGTCGTTTCCCAGGAATTAAATAGTCATGTGGCTCGAAACGTGTACTATGCCCTCGTTGAGTCACATCTCCGATATGGGATATGCTTTTGGGGTTCTTGCGCTCATTTCCTGTTTAATAGCGTGTTTGTCTTGCAGAAAGAGCTGTTAGATTTATATGTGGAGCTAAACATCGCGAATCTTGTAAACCTCTTTTAGCTAAGAAAATTTTAACATTGCCATGTATTTTCATATTGGAAACGGTGTGTTTGGTTGGGAAAAAATTTAAGGCTGAAATTTCTGCAGAATCTTTTTACCCAACGCTTACGAAATGTGCAGGTGACTGCTCTTCCCATACCGTCCTCAACGTTGGTAAAACTCATTTGTGTATAATGGTAAAAAAATGTTTAATCACCTTCGGCGCCCATTCGGAAAATATCCTCGGAAAAGCGATTTAGGAGAGAAGTGAAAGGTCTTCTATTGTCTAAAGCTATTATTCTCTGACGGAATTTTTAAATGATAGTTTTGTGTGAGGCTTGTTACATTTTTTTACATTTTTTCTATGACCAACCTATGTTGTTTTTTTATTACTGTTTTGTGCTATTTTTAATTCTTGACATGACCCTTTCCTCTTCTTCTTATTCTCGAAGTTTTTGATGCTTTATTAGATCTTTTTATTTTTTTAGCAGTGTAGATATTCTATATGTGGAGAAAGAAAGGAAAGGTTTGGAAAGGGTCACCTTTTTTTTATTTGATTTTATTTAACTGTATTTTTTTGACATCACGTACTATGCTATTTATTATAATGTATTTTTTTTAGTTTAAGTAAGCTTTGTTTATGAGTAATGTTTTTACTTAAGACAATAAAGCCATTTTGAAGTTGAAGTTGAAGTTTATAAAGGCAAATAAAAATCGATAAGGCAGGAAGTTTTGGGTGTTTAAAGTATACCGTTAAAGTCATAATGTTTTCTTATCTTTCAAAATATAAAAATACTAAATAATTTTTGAAAATATTGTTGATTTTCACTTTTTGCTTTTTTGTTTTTCAAATCTTAATAATTTTGGACATTCTCTCTATAGTAGGTAACAATAACGACTGCGAGAGTCTATATATGTATAGGTCTACAGTCTCTGTATAGTAACTGGTAATTTCTGCCACAATCTGCATATAGATCTAAATATTTCTTACTATTAATGTAAGAATTCAAGTTTTTTTTTTTTTTTTATTTTAAGATGTATAGACAAAGGTCTAAAATTTTACTTCGATTTTTTGTTTCATTGAAAATTCTTAATAACCCATTAAGTTTTCTATCATTTATCGCGGTTTAATTATTGCATTTATTTTCTTAATAGGAATAACGTTCCGTAATGTAATTCCAACATATCTCTAAACTTTAACATCATGTTGTCGGTAAAGACAATCACGTTTAGTACCATTGTAAGTCTGAGTAGATACCCATCAACTAGCTGTATACTAGATTTGTACTCCATTAATAGCACTAAGAATTGCATTGCCGGGTTCATTTTCTTTTTAAAAGAAATAATCGGATTGTACCTGCTATTGAAGGTAGGCTCCTTACTTTTGTTCTTATTTATGTATGTATGTGTCTTTTAGTCAGGCCCGGATTTGGGGGAGGGCAGGCGGGGCTACTGCCCCGGGGCTTCCACAAGAGAAGGGCCACAACAATAGTCTTGAAATATTCCTTTTAAGCACAAGAAAGAATTCACCTTGGATTTCAGAAACTTCGGTCAGTAATATTTTAAATAATTCTTAGTTGAAAATGCTTATAAACAAATATTGCTGCTTTTTTTGTCAAAAATCATCCGTTGAGGAGGCTGTAACTTTTTTTCTAATACCATTTAGGGGTCTATTATGTCTTATTTTAAAACTTAGACCTTAAGCGGCTATGAGACTTTCTACGTTAAATGAAAGTCAAGTTATGACGAAAAAGTTAGGAAAAATCGTTATTTTGCAATACTTTTGCATTAAATTTGCAATATCTCCAGTTCTAATTGACAAATTTACTTTTATAAAACGCCATTTTGTTTCTTTTTACATAAGAAACAAAAAATTATTAAAGAAAATTTTTCTATCTTTAATTGTTTATTAGCTACAATGTATTAAACAATTAAATAATTTATAACAATTTTCTGACTACATTTCCGGACCTTGTTTTGAATAGTAAAATGTAGAGCCTATACACGAAATCTGCCCAGGGGCCTCCACAGTCCTAAATCCGGCTCTGCTTTTAGTTATTACAGAAATAATTTGTAAAAAACGTGCGAACAAACCAGTTCTTAAGAACAACTATTCTTTTTTTTTTTTGTCAAAAAGAACCCTTCTTTCATTGCAACAGTCAGAACTGAACAAGATAAAAATGCCGAATCTCGTTTTTTCGAAAATTTTTTTTACTTACTTTCTAAAATAACTTTATTTAAATTGTTAGGTTATTTAAGCCGGATTAAAGTTTTCATTTTATATTTTTCGTTTTTCGGCCATTGAATGGTTTTTGGATAATATAAGTAGCAACTTGATTAAAAATTTGACCTGTTCGGTGCACAAACGTTGGTATACATAGACTTTTATTGTTTTTGGAAAGATAAAATTCCATCTGTCTTTTATTTAATAAAGAAAATTAGTGATACAATGCCTCTACTGGAATTTAAATAAATGAATATTTTTAATAAAGAAATATTTATTATTATTACTATTACTATTATTATTAAATATTGTTTTACATCACAGTACAAATAATGTCCAACAAACACTAGCATACTGTAAGACAAGTAAAAGACTTAACAATTCTGCTTTATGCAAGTATATTCCACCTTTGGAGGTTACATGGTCAGAAATAAATTTATCTAGTACTAGTATCCCTTGGCCTGTATACGATGTCCTGGCTCTTTAGATCCCTTATAATGCCATTTGGTAGTCTTCCCGATACTGATATAGCGTACACTCCTTTGCACATGCGGGCTGAAAAAATATAAATAATACATTTTTTTCCTAAGACTAATTAAGGTATAAATGAAATAAAAAAATATTTAATTATATGCCTAATATAAAGTGACCATTATTTAGGCAATTTATAAAAAAATACCATGCAGTAGAATCACAAGATAATATTATAGTCCAGAAGGAATCGGCGCATGAGTACCGAAAACTGTTCCACCTCAATTTTTTTATACGATCCTCTTTAAATTTCCCTACTAAAGATATAAATGCATGTTGCCAATGCTTGTTGGCAACCTGGTGCTATATTGTTTAAACCAAAATTGTTTAAACCGACCGGACATTTTTTTAATATTCTTTATTGAAATACAAATAATAAAGATCTTATGACTTTTTAAGATAAAGTTAATATTTTTGGAGATGGGTCAAAAGCACCCAAATTTGAGATTTTTTGAATCTTTAAAAATTCATTTTTTAAAAATATTAAATTTACCGTGAAAAGTCAGAAGACCTTTTTTTATTTGTATTTTATTAAAGAATATATAAAAAAGTGCTAGGTTGTAAAATAAAAATTCCTTGCAATTGTTTAAACAATCTTAGCTTAAACAATATAGCATCAGGTTGCCCCATGGCATCATGCATATATATAAATATATATATATATATATATATATATATATATATATATATATATATATATATATATATATATATATATATATATATATATATATATATATATATATATTAACTTGATTTTTTGCATTTCACCCATATATATATATATATATATATATCATCAGTAGGGAAATTTAAAGAGGATCGTATAAAAAATTGAGGTGGAATAGTTTTCGGTACTCATTCGCCGATTTCATTTTCTCAAAATTGATTTTTTGTTTTAAATAAAATTTGTTACTTGAGTTTTCATTGTATCTCTTGTCATTTTTTCTTAATTAATTTTTTTGTAAATAACTATTGTTTCATCGTGTACAAGGGAAAATGGAGAAACATTAACAAAAATTTAAAAAAACACAAATATGATTGGGTATGTTTTGACTAATTTTGTCGCAAAGCTGTTTAAAAGAGACTCTTAGACGTTAGAAACAAAACACCACTAAATAATTAACAATAATAAATTTACTATAAACCTACAAACGTAAAGTAATTACTAATTACCAATAATTAATTAAACAAAAAAATATTACGAAAAATGCTAAAAATATTGTCTCTTAGCTGCAATACAAGTTTTTCATGGATTCCCTCATTTGTGTAAAAATACCAGGCATCTCCCGAACTTACCCACATCATATTTAAACTCTTTAACGAATAATCTGCATAAAAAATGTTAATTAAAGGAAATTATGTTTAAATAATAATCCAAAGAATTAAAATCTTGGGAGCAAGGAGGCCATGTTCTTGGCCCTCCACGACTTATCCATTTATTCCGGAACTTGAAATTCGTTATGTGCAGACATTTTGTTGTTGAAATGGGATGTCAGCGAATTCCGGAAATAATTGGTATTTTTGCACGAATATGAGAATCTATGAGGAAACGCTTTGGAAAATGTATTGATGGGAGACAATATTCTGGGTATATTTTGTTTTCTTTTTTTTTTGATTAAGTATTTTTAAGTAGTAATTAATTAAGTTTTTAGGTTTATAGTATATTTATTATTTTTAATTAAATAGTAATAGTTTATTTTACACCTCTAAGAGTTTTTTTTTAAATGCCCATGAAGCAAGTTTTTAAAAATGAGTCAAAACATACGCAAAAATGTTTGTGCTTTTTACATTTTTGTTTATGTTTTTACATTTTCCCTTGGAAAAATGGTATTTACAAAAGAAGTAGTAACGGCAGAAGGTAAGGGATACAAAAAACTCAAGAGGCAAATTTTGTTTAAACCAAATAATCAAATTTAGGAAATCGATTTAAAAAATTACAATAGGCGCAACATTTTTTTTAAATCCCCAAGAAAAAAAATGGTTTACTTTTACTTATAGGACACTATTAAATTATGTTTTAGATAAAATTTTGTTTTATTCAAGACTTTAAAAGTTATAACAATAAACATTGTTTTTTTAATTTCTTATCACACTGTCTCTTAGAAAATAAATTCGTAGAACAAAACGTAAAATTTTATTTTAATTTATTTTCAACCTTTAGGTAACACTCTGCATACAACGCCCGCTTTAAATTAATGGTTAGAGTTGCTTTAATTTCAAAACACGTAATAAAACTCTAGAATATTATTAAATTTAGACGTGTAAGTAAAGAGTGACGCAAAGTTAGCTTATTTTCTCACCCTTGGCAGAGATCTTAAAAAAATCCTAAAAATATTCTGCACATGTCAAATTATTGGTGCAATTTTTTGTTTTTTTGAGAAATATTGAAAATTATTCCTAATTGGGGGTTGATAGGATGACGCAAAACTAAAATATATGAATATTATCAATAATAATAAAAGCAAAAAAATCTTCCAAATATTAAATAATTTATTTTCATATTAATGTGGGGTATAGTTGAAAGTCCACCCTTAAACTCGGGAAAGGGTTAAATCATCCCCTCAACATGAAAAAAATCAAAAGTTACTTAAAAAATCAAGGAAAAACCACTAGGGTATTCTAAATTATTATAAATTCAAATCGTGTACTTCCCACCAGTGTCTATAAGAAAAATTACCCCGGTTACAAAGGGGTGGACTACCCCCGAACGTGATAACATACGAAAACATCATAGCAATATAAGAAAACTCGAATATTTTATAATAGATCTTAGCTTTCTGTTCAGGCAAATTTAGCTGACTTTTACATTATTACAATTATTAAAGTCCATATTTGAGCACTCTGCATTTTATTAAAAATATAAAATATTTTTTTAAATAAATAATATGTCTATGGATAAGCAGTTTTGTAACAACTTGACTTTAAATTTCTATTTTATATGCAATGGAACACCCCTCCTTAGGTCTAGTAAGCAGTGAAAGCCAATCAGAACTTCTATGTTGGATCAAAAATATATAATATCGATCATTGGTTGGATTCAGCTTGGCTAAGGATAAAGACAGATAACAAAACAAATGAATTAACGTATTTTGTACCATAATATAGATTGTTTCATTAAAAAAAATATTCCCGAATTTTTTAATTTTCGATCGTCAGTTGTTTTTCCAAATGTCCTATCTAAAATTTTCATAAAAAGTCCTAAAACTTTTGTATTAACCACTTTTTTGTATTTCTTCAAATAATACATTTAAAAGTCTGTACATTGACCCCTTTTTTTAACGGATTTTTGTCCACAAATGCAAAACCATAGTCTAACCGTATACTCTCCTGTATTGAGGGTGTTCGTTCTCATAAAAAAAAAAATTGGCTTGTCAAAGAATATTCCTTACACTTATAGTTGGATCATTTTTAAAAGAAAATTCGTGCTTGAAGAAAAAAACATAAAAAGTAGCAAAAAGGTTTAATTTTTATGTCGGTCGTTTCTTTTTATATGTTCAGTATCAGAATTGACCAGTATTTGGGCAGTTCACTCCTGCGGAAGCTGCACATTATAAAAGCAAAGGCGCCGCCAATCTTTTGCTACTTTGTATGCTTTTTTTCTTTTCAAAGGGCACCGAATTTTCATTTTTAAAATAATCCAACTATACCTACTTTTTATTGTTTTTTTTATACTCTCTCTTTAATTTCTATTTTAGTGTATATACTTACTTATTCTCTGCCATTTGGCTACCCAGCTTTCTTCGGGATGCATATTAGCGATCATGCTGTAAAAAATCAAATTATTAAAAAAAATACCCTTTTTAAATATGAACAAATTTATAAAAAAAGGGGGGAAATATATGAATTAGGGATTTAAATTATTTGTTATACTTTTTAAAACTCTGTGAATAATAAATTATAATTTTATATACCAAGTTGTCTATGTATTTCTCTCTTATATATATTATCATTTAAAATTAAAAATATTTTTTATTTGTAGAAAGCTGGGTGTTACGAATAAATACTTTTGAGTCCCTTTAAAATGTGCTAAAATTTTTCTAGTATTTATTTATTAATAAAGATAGGGTAAAAAAAAATAAGAACGGAGAAACACATTTAGGTTTTGCGTTGGCTATTTTTAAGTCTTTTAGGACAGCACACAAAGACTTGTAAGAAGCCTAGGCATTAAGTACCATGGGTGCCGCCAGATGTTTAATCCATTGTAACAAGTGCCTTAAGTTTGTTTTACCTGCTATTCTGGTAATTATAAATTAGGACAGTTTTATTGCACGTATAAACACATTAACAGTCATATTCACTAAAATAGCCGCCTAAATTTATTAACATTACAAGGGCCTCACAATATTAAATAAGAATAAATGTATTATAATTGTTATTGTGAAAGTTCGATATTGGTGAATGTCGACATTCACCGGTGAATGTCAAATAAAAAAAACTGAACGAAAACTATCCACAACTAACCAAAATTATTAGTTTTAACCAGAACGCACCAAAGTTGTTAGTTTTGGTTTTGTTTTTTTTTAATATTTTACATTCACCGGTGAATGTCGACGTTTACCAATTTTAGACTTTCACAGTAATATAATCATTATGAGAAATAGGTCAAAGGGATATTATCGTCGATATCAAATTAATTTACAATAAATGTTTTGTAATAAAGCAATAAAGAAAAAATATTTTACTTAGGCGTATACGGATAGTTTTTAAATTTACGTGATTGTGAGTGTATTTTGACAAATGGATATGCGCGAGAAATTGTATTGTATTTTTTTTTTAGAGACAAATGTTTATGGTACTTGCCTTATAATGACAATGATTAAAGCTGTATTGTTTACAGTTTAAAAGATGCCTTGCATAAATTTTTTTATGCTATAATTTTTCTGCACATAAGTACTTATTGGTTTTTAAAAATAGCTGTAATTTAAAAAAATAAATATAAATTTAAAAAAACATTGATACATTTATTTTATACCCAAGAATTTTACAGAATAGCTCTATATGTTGTTTGCTAATTTAACTTGGTTTACCTTTTTATTAACACGAATTTTAATAATAAATATCAAACTTTAACAATTCATGAATAAAATTGCACGCAAGAGAAATTGCGGCGAAAAAAATCCGTGCAAGAAATCAAAAAAAGTGTAAAAACATCTTAGTTTAGTTATGATTTACCTTACTGAACTTACCCATCAAAATTTTGACTGGTACAATCATACACAGCATCTCTATTTCCTTTCATTCTCAAGAATGAGTCACAGTTGTCACAGCCGTCTTGCTCAAACTGATCAATAGACTTAATAAGAGAACACATTAAACAGGCCCTAAGACCCCTTAAACTTTTAGGAAGTGTATCAAAAGACATTTTTTGGAGAAAGACTATATAACTTTTCTGAACAGTATACACTCACGACAAGCGCTATACACAAACTATTTGCCCAAAGCTTTGACCAGCTCTTTTTATCCCCTCAAAGTTTTAATAAGGAACACCCCTATTAATGGGTTTGTTACCTGAACCACCCTTAAATATATTATATTTTGTAACAGTGGGGCATTTACAAGAAACCAGTTTTGCAAATTAATTAAGGAATAATTACATACTTACATTTTAATTTAAGCTAATATACAGGATGTTTCGAAATTTGACCACACAAATTTTGGAGTAACAAAAACCTTCTAATAGATAGAGGCCCTAAAAGGGCAATTCTAAAGATATTTCTGCTTGATACCAGGATTCCTTCTGAAATCTTAGGATTTTTTTACAGGAGCAATAATATTGGTTATGGTCCAACGTGGGGTCTTCGTAACTTTTCGACAAAATTGGTAAATTATTTTTTTAACGTTTATTTAGGGCCCAATGGTAAAATTAAAATATAAATTTTATTTTAACGTGTTTCTTTTTGCTAGTCCGGTAGAACATTTTAAAAAATAATTTTACATTAGGCAAGAAACATCTTGGCGATGCCGTTTTAAAGTATGAATTAGAATCAGAAATAAAAAATAAATGACAGTTTATTTTAGCCCTACGCAATATGTGTTGTCCTGAAAAAATGATTTTAAATTTTAAAAAATGTAGTGTTGTGGTATTAGGATACTCAAAAAAGAATGCATATTTATCATTTAAAATTTCCTGCGTGGTTTCCTACTATACTGGTTTTGGTCCATTTTTTAAAAAGCATTTTCCAGCTTAGGTGTTAAAAATTTGTTTGTCATATTTTCATGTAAGAAAACGCTCTGAGAATATTTTTAACTAATTTGGAGACACTGTGTTAAGCCCAAATGTAAACAAAGTTGATTTTTAAGCTTTACATACTGAAATTATACCTACCTATTTAGATAATAATGGTGTTTAATATTTTTAGTGGTATAAATACATATTTTTTTATATAGATACATAATAGAACAGTTGCTGGAAAAACTCTTATTTTTTATTACATTTATTTAAATTATGTATGGTACAACTTGGGAAACAATTGAAAAGCGCCTACTTTTTAAATTTTAATTGTGTAAAAGGGGATGTCCTCAATTGCCTATTTAATTTACAGGTGTCCCAGAAGTAATGGAACACAGAGCAACAGCAGATTCCTTAGGTCGAAATAATTAACGTTAACTTGCCTTTTCCCAAAGTGGATAATAAGTAAGATACAGTGTTAAACTTTTAATTTTGTTTTCGTTTTTTCGAAATAATTTCTTAACTAAATAACATAGCGGTACAAATTTCGGGAATTAGGGATTTTTTCATGCGAGAAATTCAAATTCGTCCATACTTTTAATGTTGCTGGTAGTTTGATAAAAAAATACCATAGCTTCCTCTGAATCAAAAATGTATACTCTATTTAGGTCTCTGGGAGCAACTGTTTTCGAGATAAACGCACTTTAAAGGACCCCGCAATTTTTCTATGGAAAATGGGTTTTGTCCAATTGTTTTTAAACTTTGCAAAGTAATAGTTTTCGATACGCTGATCAAAAGTCTCCACGGGCACAAAACCCAAAAACTCCTCTAACTCCCCCAAAATCACCCTCAAGGATCTCCAAATCCCTAGTGACCTTTAAGGCTGATTTTGGGGGCGTTAGAGAGGTTTTTGGGTTTTGTGCCCGTGGAGACTTTTGATCAGCGTATCAAAAACTATTACTTTGCGACGTTTTTGATTAAGAAGAAGTTATGGTAACTTCTTTTTAACAAACAGGTTAATATACTAAGCCCAAAAAAGTTATGCCATCTAAAACAAGTGGGGTAGGCCGTAGCTGGCGCCCTCTACTAGTAACATCAAAAGTATGGACGAATTTGAATTTCTCGCCTTAAGGAATCCCCAAATCCCCAATTTTGTACCGCTATGTCATTTAGTTAAGAAATTATTACGGAGAAACGGAAACAAAATTAAAAGTTTAACACCCTGTATCTTAGTTAACTTTTAAACTTGCCTTATCCACTTTGGGATAAGGCAAGTTTACGTTAATTACATTATTTCGACCAAAGGAATCTGCTCTTGCTCTGTGTTTCATTACTTCTGGGACACCCGGTATACCTCACTAACAAATTTAAATTCAGGGAAATGCAAATAAAAGACCTTGCAATATAATTGTAGGACTCCTTATGCACCCTTATCATAATGCACCTTTTACAAAAGATTAAAATATTGCTTTTACTTGGATTATATGCTTTTTATATAATTTTCCAATTTCTTTATTAAGGTTTTTTTTACATTTAATGCTAATAAAATAATTTAAATTTTAAATCCAGCGCCTTTACCACCAACTTATCTGTCTAAAAATTCTTAGATAATTTCCTTGATTGTTTTTGAATATAATAATAAAATTTTTGAATGTATTTTTACTAGTAACACTATTCAGTAAATAATCGGGAAAATGAGTTTATCCTGTAAAATATAAAGTGTTCTACCATGAAATCACTAGGTTTGACTGATGTGACCAGGTTCAAGAAGGAGGAATTTTAGGAAACTTTGTTTATTTTTGAGGTTAGGTCCGATTAAGGTATTATAACTTAAAAACTGGAAGTTTCCAACAAAATTTGACTTCAGATTGGTTATCAGCGCCCCAAAAACCTCCGTTTACTGAATTTCAATAAAATCGGCGTGGGCCCGATAAGTAAAAAATTACCAAAAATGTCCTTTATCATACGAATTTCTCAAAAAGAACCATCGTAAGTACTATGGCTAAATAAGAAAACGAACACCAGGTAAGATTATTTATAAATAAAACAAAATTAGTTTTTCCTCTTATTACTGTACTAGATAAATTAGAATAAAAATCTAAATTAAATTTAGACGGAAATCTATAGATAATATTAAGATATTTTCCTTTATAAGTAAAAGTATAATAACATCACCAAGCATATTAAAAAAACGAAATTAAAGTGAAGGGCGTTTTTTAACTTACTTAGTTTAGTAATTCTTCATTGGTTGACAGTCAATTAAAAAAAATACAACATATATGAAAGTCTTTTTAATAGGAAAACCCTATTTATATATTACATTTTTACGTATTAAATAACAACTTCGAATGTTTTAATTACATTTGTATTTCTAAAAGTTTGTTCTATTACTGGATTTGCGTCTAACGGTTTTAAAAATTATGTTTTAAGATTGAATAATTAAAATTTATTTTGTCCTAAAGATAAAATATTAGGTAAATTAGGTCAAAATAAGATCTTAAAAATCAAATAAAGGCTTATAATGTTTTTGCTTTTTTCCTGCTATTTGGAAAGCTTCTATAAATAATAAATTTAACAGATTTTACTAATACTAACACAATTAAAATAAAACTACCTACTAAGAAAGCAAAGACATCCAGTAGCAAATATTTATACCACTCAATGTCCACCGTGGGACTTCTAAGGTGAGTTGTCCCTTTATGCCTAATGACATATTCTGCCCACCACATCACTCGTTCCATACCCGTCATTGGTTGATCTTGCAGGAGCTGGCGTAATTTTTTCATGTTTTGCCTGTAACTAAAACATAAGAAATGAACTTTTATTTTAATTTTTCGTTTTTATGTAACATCAAAGTTGTTATACGTTTAATATGGTACAATAGCTCAGTATACCAAGTAGTATTTTGGCAAGCTCCTATTGGCTGAGCTCGGCACACAAGTGTTATCTTTTAAAGAGTGGGTATAAAACATATAAAAAAACAAAATCTGTACAAAGTTATGCTTTTACCGTTGTCTATGTAGGAAAATCTTTAAAAAATCCAGTTTTTCTTTTAAACAATTGTTTTATTTAATTGTTATTAATTTGCAATATTGTTTATAAAACTTTTGTTAGAAATCGAAAAAACGAATATAATTCTTTCAGGCTCTATATATGCACATTTTGCAAAAAAAAATTGAATCCAATTTCGTTTAAATTTATCATTATAAACCTTTAGTTTGGTGGGGATATATAGATGACATTTTTTCTATTTATCAACATGACGAAAATTGTCTAAATAATTTTTAACACATATTAATACAACAAGAACCCACTATTTATTTTACTTTAAAAAAAGAACAAAACTCACAACTTCCTTTTCTTGATATTCTAATAAAAAAGATGTAAATAATTTTGAAACTAAAATTTACAGAAAACCTACACATACAAACAGATAGTTAAATTTTAACTCTAATCACCCAATAACGTTAAAAAAAAAGGAGTTCTAAAAAGTCCTTTCAATAGAATTAAAATAATTTGTTCTCATCAAAACAAAGAAAATGAAAAATAATTTTTAAACGATATTTTAGTTCAAAATAATTATCCTCTTGATTTTATAAACAAATTTAACGAATAGGTAATAAATTTAATATTCGCACTATCTTTAAAACACAAAACACCACTAGATCCCAAGTTACAAAAACAAAACCATACAATATAAACGAAAACACAAAGAATGTCATTTATAAGATCCCTTGTGAATGTAATAAATTTTATATAGGTGAAACTTTTGAACCATTAGCAAAACGCATAAAAGAACATAGAACATAAATTAGAAACACAGAATTCCACAAATCAAAAATCTGTCAACACGCATTTGATAATAACCACATAATAAACTGGAATGCTTCTAGCATTTTAGCAAAGGAAATTTGTTCAAAAAAACGCAAAATAAAGGAAAGTGCATTTATTTTATTAAATAAAGACAGATGTGTAGCATCAATATCTGTTAATTTAAATAATACATGGTGCTAAAGTAAATTCAGGTAAACTTAAAATCAATTAACACACCATACCACCCACCTTTCTGGTCTTTTTAAATACTTTACATACACCAGTCAAATAACCTAGTGTTATTTATGACAAAACGTCATTAAAAAGTAAAAACGCTATTAGAATTTCCTAAGTTTTAAAATCAAAAATTTCTTAAAATTTAGTTTAATTTTTTGTTTTAGTTCCTATCTTGACAACGGTCGCCGACTTGCCATCGAAACGTAGATAAGTATTTGTGATTTTTCTGTTTTTTTTTTGGGGTTTTCTTCTTTTTTATTTCAGGCGATCTGCAAGTTCATAGGGGTCAATAGAGCTGGACAGCTCGTATACCCCGGGACCTGGACCGAAGGGGCCCCATTTTCCAAAAAGTAATTAGGCGAGTATCCCAAATAAAACAAACTGAAAAAAATTTAGGAAAAACCATTAATATGAACCATTTTTAAAAAATTAGTAACTTAAACCCTTAAAGTTGAAAAGCTCATATTTTAGAAAATTATTTTCTATAATATGATATCTACACAGGCAAAAGGCGGGCGCTGTCTGACGAGTAGTTAATTTTTCAAATCCCAATTTAAACATTTTACAGTAATGTTTTGGACAGCTCATCGTATTAACTGTAATTTTCCGATTTTAATTTAGTTAATGGATTACTAGAATTCAAATTTTATCCTGCAACTCGCATATCTTCGGTTTCCATATAAATTTGGCAAATGGTGTAAAAAACGGTTTTGAACATTACGCTAAAAGTTTCGATCTCGCTTTGGAACCAAGCAATAGAGTATTCAAAGCAAGCCAAATAAAATTTTAAAATGCGAACGCCTGGCGCTTTAAATTTTCCCTAGCTTGCTTTAACCCCTAACTAATCTGCTCCAAGGACGAGCCGTTTTCGGATGTTACTAATAACAGTTCTAAGAAAAAGGTTAGAAGGTAAAAAACACAAAAGAAGTAATGACTAGACTTTCTAGTTTTCTTGCTGACTCAACACAAACATTTGAAAAACCGCCACCAGCCAATGTCGTGGAACAGTTCTGAAAGAAATTTACGAGGTCTTAAAGCCATTACGACAGGACACTCCTGGTTTGAATAAGTTCAGAGCCTTTTGTGAGGGTAAGCATCTTAACCGGCAGGAAAGTGCGCCAATTACGCCGGAGGAGGGAGGAGTTATTCTGCATCGGGTCGGGATGGTATTAACAAATACTGGTGAAAATTCTCCAATGGTTTTGTAGAAGGCCGAACTATATTTATACCAAAAAAGAAAGATTTAAAACCACCCAAAAACAATAGACCGATCAGTTGCCTCAATACTTGTTACAAGACTTTTACCAGAATCTTATATTTTAGAACATTAAGCGCAGTGTATTTTCTTTATCTGCATCTGCTTAAAGATTCTTAAGGTTCCTCTTAACTTAATTTCATGTATTGAGCGAATAATGTACTTGTGAAATCAAAGTTTTCATTTATTCTGGGGAACGAAAAAATCATAACCGAACTCATTACATTTAAAGAAAGCGTATTTTAGGGGGCTGCTTTCAGTACCCGTGTCCCTCAGAAGACAAGCGGCTACTACTGTGGATTAAATGAAAGACGTAAGCATAATTAATGGATGACCTGAAACTCCATGCAACTAGCGAGCGAGATCTACAGCAGTTTCTTAAATAAATTATTATTTCCTTAAAATAATCAGATCTAGTATAGAGGGGTTTTAAATATCGCTGATTACGAGTCCGAAGTCAGGATGGCGAGTTCAATATGGCGAATAAGATTTTTAAAAATCATTTTGCTTGTCAAGTTGCCAATAGTACGGAACCATTGCTGCAGCTAGTAAGAGTACACAAAATAGCAAATGTTAAAGGATTTCCTTTTTGGTCTTAGATTTGCAATGCACTGTTGTGGTTGTGTGCACGAAAAAGAATAAATTTAGGGAATGAAAAAAAGGACTTTGTTTAGCTCGACGGAACTTCCTGCTTTAAAAACTTCACCTTTAAGTGAAAGTAACTTTTAACCACATTAGTTGCTTTAAATTTTTTTAGCAGGATAAGGTAGTTTACAAGGTTTCTAAAGCCATAACGACGAACACTCCTGTTTTAAAACTTTCCCTTTTGTTTCTTAACCGCTAATCTTTCCATACAAGTTTTTTCTAAATTTCCCTCACTTCGACATATGTTTTACTTTTCTTTGTTTTAATTTCCTTTCTACAAATACCATTTTCTAAATTAGAAACTTCTTTAAAATTTTATATTTTTTTAATTTCCTTTTTTAAAATATTTAAACAGTTCTTCAATTTTTTTTAAGTTCATTTCTTGCTTGTAGATAGCACTAATGATGGTTATACCGAAAGCGCTCTGCTAGGATTGTTTTAAATAAAAATTTGCACGAAATACAAAGTCTCTTCATTCCCCAATCATTTATCAGGCTTAACTTTAAAACCGTAAGAACTGCAATTAAAAAAGCAGAACAGCAGATGTTCTTTGAAGATCTTATTAATAACCGGCAGAACGGATTATTTTACAGAAACGTAGAAATACTCGACCTATCTCGAAATCTCACGTTTGGGTTTTTGAAATCTGTCAAGCTGAAGTCTGAGACTCAGGGAAAAGTTAATAAAATAAATTAATTTATGTATGTAATATAATTCTTTGCCCCAGCGAAAATTAACATAGATATAAAGGAATTTCTGCGTCTATATCCTGAGTATAACGTGCGATTGCTTGTCCTGGTTATTAGCGTTTTGAGGGGATAAAGTATAATGTGTTTAGGGAGCTGAATTGGCTGAAATCGCTTTTCCCTAGTCGCCGTCTGACCGTTTACACGTTAATTTTACTAATCATTTAACAATTTCACTCATCTGTACTTGCTACTTAACAAAATAACTTTCAGACGGATTGTTAAGTGTCAAAAACACGATTTAAAGTTTTGTGTGCTAATTCCGAGACTCTCTATATATTTAGTAAGTATTACAGTTATTACTTACATAGGATTTCTAGCCACTTCAGTAATGGTAGTTACTAATTCTTCCTTGGTTGTATTTAAATAATCAATACCCAATGCAACGCCCTGCTCGATTAACTTTTTTAGTATTACTTCTTGGTCATCAATAAATGGAATACCCACCATGGGCACCTCCCGGTCTATAGCTTCTTCTGTCGATTGAAGGCCACATTGACTAATAAATACTTTAAGGTTCGGGTGGGCTGTAACAGAATTCTTCTATTTATAACATTTTGTGTAATAATATAGTTCTAAGATTGTTTTTTGCAAAATAACTATTTATAATAACTGACAAAAACTGATTTTTTTTTAATTATATGGAAAAATGCCTGATTAAATGCTTTTGACAAAGTGACAAAGTTACCGTATTTGTAGTATGCAAAGTGATAAAAAAAATATTTTCGGAAATATATCAGAAAACATAGGAAAAATATACATATATAATAATATATATGTATATGACATAATAAAAGTAATGGAAATATAAAAATAAAGACTCCAAAACTTTAAAAAATTAATATTTAATAAAAGATTACCATATGTAATACCATATGTGCTCAGTTTTGAGAAGCAGAAGTTAAAATTCTAAAAGCAAGTATTTAGAACCGAGAAAAAAATATCCGGCTTAAAATCTTAGCAGGAACGGTATTTGGTAAGACAATTCCGCGAATGAAATAAACTTAAAACCAAAATAATAATTAATCAAAATATTTCGTAAGACTTCGTATAAAAACACGAATCTTTATTTTACACCTTTTTATGAGCCATTAGGTTAACAAACCTTTTTTGGTTAACAACAATTTTTTTTTAACTATGCTAACTGTTTAGTTTTCTGTGTCATCAAATAAACAGTTTGAAAGTAGATTTAACACTGACCGTTTTAAAGGTTCTTTTCGCCTTTTATAGTTACATGGCAAAGTCTGAAATTATCTAAAGGAATTCTTTTAATACAGGATTGGAGAAATGGTCGTGGGAATAAGGAAAAACTAAGGTGATTTATTCAGATAAATTATTAACCTAAATTAAATTATTCTAACTTTCTACAATTTCATAAACTAAACACGCACTTTAAAAGTCCGTAACAATATGTTTAACGATTTATAAAAATGGAAATAAAGAGTTCAAAAGTTGGGTGGGATTATTATTGCTAACACATTAATTACTACCAACCATAATATATGCGACTAAAAAGGCTACGCTAGCAGGAGGCTCTTGATTGAATGTCAGACGGTGGTATTTACCACGCAGTAGACCCAGTAGTTTCCTTAAGTTTCTTCGTTGTAGGCGGAAATTTACTGACTCGTCCAACCTATTGATTTCTAAATAGTTGACGACGTCTTTATGTGTGAATCTTCCTAATTGCAGTAAGCCAGTTCGTCAGTGATTCCTTAAATGAGGCGGAATAAGGGGAACTTTATACAGAATTCCTCCTTAAATAGAAAAGTGCAAATAATGACTGTATCCCAAAACTCTTAAAATGTAGCGGATATAAGGAAAACTACTTTTTAATCAATTTACATTAATTTGACTGTTTGGAGTTTCGTCGATGCACCTTCTTAATTTCATTTTATTTAGTAATATTTTCAGTAGATTCTTTGGTATTTTACAAAACGGTTTTCTTATTTACGCCGCCCTGCCATTTAATATGAAACCTGCTGCAAAGAAAGACGGAGACTACTCGGTATTCGCGCAGCCAACGATGACGTCAAAGTATTCTTTACTATTGACAATTACTCTACTTTAACACGCCAGTGCCCACAGCGTTGCCAATGCCAACGAAAAATTATATAAGTATAAATTGAGCTTTACGTTTTGTTAATCTCGACGCAGGTAAATTAATAACTGACTTCATTTTGTGTGTAGTTTGCCTACCACCCGTTTAGTGGCTGACCTCAAGTGATGGTCATACTCATTTGTTATGTTCTTTTAATATATATTTTTGTAAAAAGTAATAAACTAGATTTTTTAATAGGTGATATGGGAATACTTACTTAAAACCGGTCTACTTGTTTAAAAAGCATTTTTTTTAGGAAATGCGCAAAACAAAATTTCTCTGATTTTTCTGAAAATTTGGGGTAAGGGGTTTTTGATCCGGCCTATGTAAATTGAAAAATTCTAAAAAAATTAACAACTTTTTATGGGCCACCCTGTATACTAAACTGTCACGTCAGAATATCTAAAACATCAAGACGTACACAAAAGATCCCATGAGTTTTTCGGCTATCTGCATACCAAAAAATAATTTTCGTTTGACAGCTGTCAAATTTTGTATTGATAAATCATGAAAATTTATCCTTTTAGTTACTTACCTAAAATATCTTGTTGTGGCATCCATTTCCGGATAACGACATTCTTGGGCTGACCAGGCAATTTTTCCCCTTCAAATTTCCACAAAACCTTGTAGGGTAGTTCTGCGAATGTCTTTATTAGATAATTTCTCACCCCCGCCGGAATACTAATGCTTTTTACGTTGGATCCTAAGCTGAAGTATATCACTCCATTTACGGCATTATCCATTTCATCTTTAATATCCTAAACAATAAAAAAAATTATTAAAACACTTTTACGTATAAAGATATATAAAATAAAAATAAAAAGTAATAAGCAATTAAACTTAAAAAATATCATAAATAAAAATATGTTATGCAATAAAATATTTAGATTAATAGAAACATTAAATTACTGAGATCTGACAAATAAAATACTTTTTAAATGTGGTTAATTATCATTTAGATATTATTGATTAAGTATTTAATCATCTTTGTCAAATCGTAATAATAACTGAAAAATAATTAATAACAGTAGGTATATTTTATTAACAAAAATATACATTATCTCACCGTTTATTAGAAATGTAAGGTTACTTTAAATAAAGGCAAAAGTACACTAATGTGCCTTGTTGTGACTTGTCGCGTCAGTAGCATATCGGTTTTATGAATTTAGTCCCACTTGCGGTGTTTTACCGTCCGGCTTCCTGCGGCGCCGGAATTAAGGCCTAAAGTACCAACAGATAGATCAAGCGATGCACACTTGTATCCGGTACCGCAGAGGCGCCATGCGGCGCCTTGCGGACCCGTCGCGGTTGTTTCGAACCATTGTTTTTCATGGAACCGCAGCAAAAACGCAAGTATGTGTGCAGGCAAATTCGCGGCGCCGCAGCATAGCCGGACGGTAAAAAGCCGCAAGAGTGCAGCGGCGCTTAGTTACATTAGAAACACATTATTATGGTGCGTTGGGTCGTCATAACAGACCATAATAATGTCTCTAACCTAAGTAAATGTATGAAACTGATATGCTTCTAAAGCGACATGTCCCAACACGACACCATTTGTTAGAATTACCATCTGTGCCAGATTTTCAAAAATTAAAGATGCTGGTTTTTACCACAGTAGATAGAGCATTAAACTTTGCATTTCATATAGGTGCATTTTTTTTTTAAAGCACCTCACCCTGACCTTAAATTCTAAATTTTGGGCTTAATGGTGGAGTTCCGCGACCGTCATCTTAAAAACAAGGGTATAATTAGTTTTTTGAGCTTATCTCGCAAACTAAAAAGGTTATGAAATATTTGTAAAAAACTTCTCTCTAGATAATAATATTCATCACAACTTATTTCAATAACTTTTATATTTAAATCGGGCACTTACAGTTAATACGCTAAGTTGTCGAAAAAACCATTGCAAAATATTTAAACTGCGATTTTAAAGGCTACTACATCTCACACCGCCCGCCATAGCCCGTTTTAAATATATGTTAAAAATAATCATTTTCTTGACCAGCTTTCCAACTTTGAAAGGGTCCATGTTATGAATTTTTTAAGAAGTTGTCAACATTGGCGGTTTTTTATACTTTTCTTCGAAAAATACATCAATTTGTAAAAAACAATTTTCTTTGTTTTTCGGTTCTTTATAAAAGTCCTATTGACATTAGGTATAGCGACTAAATTTATTAAATTTAAATTTTTAACTTTAAAAAAAAAGTGGCTATTTTTCATTGTGTTTTCTATATATAAGCAGAGAAAAGCCAACTTTGGTACGAATTTGTGTTTTTAGGCTCTATGCATCAATTTAAAAAAGATAGCCCCGGTGGTTTGCTGTTAAATTTTTAATTCGAAAAAAAATCTCTATAAACTGAGCTAGTAGGGAAATTGAAATAGAAATTTATTTAAATTGTAGACTTTTATTTAGAAACTAGTTCATAATACTACCGGAAGAACATATGAAGTATAAGATCATATTTAATTTAAGAACTTAAATTTTGCACAAAAATAAAACAACATTACCTTTTTCCTTAAAACAATAGGTATACAACAGTAACTTTATAAACATGAGTTACTGTGGATAAAATGTTATTTTAATTCTTAATGGTAGCTACCTTATTATTATGCCTTTTTCTCATAAGGCTATGAAGAAAAGGAGTATAGAGTAGTGTTGTGATTTCAGGTTATGAAGTTTATTCCTTTATCCATACTATAATACAAGTACCTTTTTTATGACCACCAGTGCTAGGAGAAAGCGAAAAAATTCGGTGAAACTTACTGTTTATAATAACACAGGCCCACAAGAAAAAATAAGTGGTGTGTGCAGGTTGTCGGACTAGGATTTTCTGGAGTATTTTTTTTCCGCTGAGCACGAATCTAAAGTCAAAATTGGGCAGAATATAGAAAAAAGGCGTAACTTCAGATAAGAACGATTTTTTTTTAATTTAAAACGTCAATATTTTAAAAACTATTAAAGTTATACAGTAAAACTTGTCTATAACGGCCACCATGAAATTAGGAATAATTGGCCTTTATAGAAGGGTGGCCAGTATTACCAGGTAACAGTTGTTTAACCATTCGAGGGTACAAAATTTTCCACTTTTAAATTGCTTGCTGCCTCAAGTGCTTTTTGTTTAATTAAGGGCCCAGATATTGTAACATTTTTACCTCTTGCTTTGCAGAACCAATAGGGTATTTTCACTCAATTGATATTGATAATGTTGTGTGTAAAAATTAAAAGTAGAAACACAATTAAGCAAAACCTGTTAAATAACACGGCAAAATACAAACCCCTTACTTTTCTATTTAAGGTTTAATTATCATTGTAATTTAAATAGCCCGCCACTCCCCTAACCAATCAAATTTAACATGGATGCCAAGTCTGTTTAGGAACTATCGATATCGACAATCGTATCGATTTTAACGAAATGCTAAAATGCGAAATGCTTTTTAGACTTTGCACTAAAACACAGCCAGACTACCTAAATAGTTTCAATTGGAATAAAACATAAAAACTTACATCAAAATGGTTTTCACAACAATAATAGGCATGTCCTTTGGGCATTTTCTCAATACCTACAGCACACCAGGCTTTTCTCCTATCGTCTTGTTTTGGAAGAGAAAAGAATATTTTTGAAGATCCTAAACTCGGCCGGCTTCTGGTTTCGCAAATAATAACAATACACTTTTTTTCATTTTGAATAACTTAACGGAAATTTACTCGTAAAAAGGGTTCATATCAAGGAAAGTTTGGCGATAATAATAACTATAGTAATAAATTGGAATATTTGGAAAGAATACACACTATTTACAAATTAGAAATTATTAATAAATATTAGAGGTTACAGGTTATACAGGTTGACATTGACAATATGACAATTGACAGGAAACGCCAACTTTGTAGATGTTGCGCATATCGATATTTGATGACAGGCGTATCGAATAACAAAAAGCTGACAACAAAGCAGAAATTCCACCAATAGAAAATTTAGGGCCGTGACGTCACGGGCCTACAAAATTCAAACTTAAAATTGATTTTTAAGGCGTTTCCGGAGGCCAAAAAAATCGGGAAAAAATATTTTTGGCCATTATTTTCATGTGGCTTTGCAATAAGCTAATAAAAAAAAATCATGAAAAACGCCTATTGTAGACGACTTGATCTACAGCCAATCCTTCCAACTTCTGGAATTTCGTCTTTTGTTCTAAATTAACACTTTCTTCAAACATTCAATTTAGTTTAGCTTTATTCCTGATAATATTATTTATTTGGATTTTCCAACATCAAACTTTTCAGCCAGTTTTTGCGAACCCAATGCGTACATTTCACTTTTCGTGATAACATCAGTTTTTTCCTTCAGTGTCAAACGATTTTGTTTTGGGGCATGATTAAACACTTTTCGATTCCAAACATTATAATTTTATTCTTATCGATTTAAGATACAACTAAAAATATAATATGAAGATAGTCCCCCAAGCCACTAATGCTATTTGAATCTGGCCATAAATATTATTGTTGGGTATTTTCACCTCTAAAATTTGCAGAATACAATCATAAAATAATAAAATACAAATTAGCCCGAAGAATTTCCGACCAATATTAAAAGTTTGATTAACCTGAAATAGGTTATAAACATTGAGATTTGTCTGGCCGTGACTGTTTTATAAGGGTGTCCATTATCTAAGGTTTTTATATACGGGTTTTCCTATAAAGAAGATTTTTGTTAGCTTAAAAGTGGCCAATAACACAGGTGGCCGATATAAAAGGGTGCCCATTAACACAAGTTTTACTGTATAACATTTTTGTCTTAATGCAATATTTTTTAAGTTATTATTATTTATCATATCAAAAATGTTTATAAAACTTTTTTATAGAGAATTTAAAAAGCTGTCTTTTTTGTTGTATGAAATTGTTTGTATCTCTTATAGATTATATAGTAGTAGTGCAAACATTTCGTGTCGGTTTTTTATTGTTTTCTTGATTTTTTGCTAATTGACCCCCAATTTTGACTTCAGATGCGTGTTTAGCGAAAAAAAATACGGCAGAAAATCCTAGTCCGACACCCAGAAGACACACCTCTAATATTTTTATGAGCCTGTGTTATTATTCCCCTATATATTTTTTTAAATACAAAAAGTTTCAAGAATCCTTCTTGTTTTAAACTTTAGGGGTAATAATTCAGGTATAATGGCCGGTTGCATTAACAATTTTAAGAAACCCTTAGCACAAGGTAACCCTTAAAATTGCCAAACAAGAACTGTGATTGACTTCATTAGAAATTTAAGGAATACTTAAGGCTAAGGGTTTCTTAAAATTGTTGGTACAACCGGCCATGAATTAAATATATTTACGTACCTGAGGAAGTGGTTTTGCAGGCCTGATATGCATAAATTCTATTGGAATCACAGTGGGAACCATTGGTCTTGGTGTATAAAATATGGGATTTATATTTAGAAACAACAAGCTTAGATTTCTTTCAATATCTGCCAAATAGGGAAGATCTGGTCCCAGATATTTTTTAACAAACGCGTCACCTTTGGGCATCGCTACAAAATTTATATAGTATCGGGTCCACAAAAAGTATACAGTACTTTTCATTCGTTCCCAAAAACTAAAATTTATTATTTCTATTTAGAAACAGTTGATTGTAAGGAGTCTAGTTTTTTATTTGGCATAAGTACCAAAAGGCATGTTAGCATAAAATAACACAGGTTGAAAAAAATGTCATGACTATTTGACTTGACCATGGTATTCCTAGGTATTTTTACGCCCTGAGTCCGAATC
Source organism: Listronotus oregonensis (assembly GCA_019359885.1). Classification (NCBI taxonomy): domain Eukaryota; kingdom Metazoa; phylum Arthropoda; class Insecta; order Coleoptera; family Curculionidae; genus Listronotus; species Listronotus oregonensis. Next base: position 29,204 of record JAHBCN010009528.1, read on the forward strand.
CGGGGTCACTTCTTTCCCATTACGTCAGAAAAACAAGATTTCAAGATCATTTAAAGATCAAAATGGTGATATTTGTGAAAGCGGCCCTAGTACAATTTCTCGAGCGATATATTACCAACTCAAAAACCACACAGGATACCTGTGTAGTTCTTGAATACTTTTTGGACATTAGGAAGGAACTCTGAGTCTCGCCCAGGGCCGGTCCAGGGGGACAAACTGCTCCTACAGATCTGAGCTGGCAAATTTCGATTTCGCTGCCAAGACTTTGAATTTTTACGCCGGATTTGATGTGAGGTGATCGTGATTGACCCGGCGATAAGTGAAATGATTTAAGATCCTAAAGAAAGAGCTCTGCGTAGAGCCTAGTGTCACCACGAGGTGTAGAAAGTGGCTTTAAGGGTTTTCATCTGCAAAAATTTGCATGTCTTACTCAAACGTTAAACTTAGGTTTTGCTCTGGCTGGATCGCGGTCGACCCGCAGTAACCCGGTCAGTACTGGAGTCTCAGGTGAACATTGAAATGGACCCGTATGTTCTGTTGAGGGCCAGCACGAAGGTTGTGAGATTTCGACTTTTCTGCTAAAACATTAAATTTATCAAGGGATTTGTTGAACGGAAACTTTTAATTTAGAACTCAAAGATCACACATTTAGGTTTAGCGTTGACAAGTACATGAGAATACCACAGTTTCAATTCTAGTGTGCAAAACCCGATTTTCCACCCTTCCCTAGGGATAGTTTTGATCCTGGAGGGTAAATTTGACTAGGGAAAAACTTTTCAACTACAATTTTGGGTCTAGCGTTGAAAAGTACATTGGAATACCATGGTTGATCATTTGGCATCTAGAAATCCGTCTTTCAGCCCTTTTGGAGGTCTCTGGGGCCAATCTTAGACGTGTAGGACCTTTTTTAAGGCCGGGTATAAATTTAGCGTCAAAAAATACTTGGAAATATAATGGTTTGACCCACGGATCTCGATCTTTTTTTTGTGACCTTAAAATCTTGTTTTCCTTACGTGATGGGGAGAACTGACCCTGGATTTCAGGGCGAAGAAATACCTTGGAATGCCATGGCCTGGTCAAATAGGTGGAACATTTTTTTTGTAAACCTGTGTAATTATTGGAGTTGGGATAACTCAATTATATCTTGATACTTAATTAAAAAAATATAAATTAAAAAAATTGTTATTGTTACCGATAAAACTTTAACTTCACTTATAAAAGGAATTAAATAACAATGACAAACAATGAATAAGGTTGGGTTTTTATAATAAAAATTTGAGGCTTGTTAAAAATATTGTCATTAATTTGACATTTTAAGGTAAATTAAATGTAACCTTAAACTAAGTTTATTTTAACCATTGTCTTCCAGTGACTATTATTTTAAATTTAACTCACACTTCATCAGACAAAAAATTGAGGGACAATTTGTATATCAATTTTAAATACATTTTGTCACGTCATTTTTTTAATAATCTTCAAAAATTTTAGTTAAAGAAAATATTTATTGTACACCCGAATAATCTTGACAAAGTAAAACAATTTAAAACTTTTTCTAGCTTATCTTTATATCAAACTTGGCTTAATTATTTTACCCAGTTTGGTTGAATATAGTCATTGTTTTTCATAGTTTTTTAATGTTAATGCTTTTCTGTAACTAATTACGTTTTTCTATTTACTACTTTAAAGGGCAACATTCTCATATAAATTTATAATTTGTTTACTTTTGTCGGTTCTAAAAATAAATACTAAGTCCCTTTTATTGAAACCTATAAAAAAAATGACGCACTTTGAAACAAACCAATAAAAAGGTGTTCCATTAGGAAAATAATAGTTTTATGTCGTCTCCTATGTTTAAATTTTATGGCTATTTCACGTTTTTTTAATACGACGAAAGCCACAAATATATTCTTGTCCAGTATGCGGTAGATGACCATGTATATACCACACCTATTATAAAATTTAGAACATTAGAATAGACATGGGCTGTTTTTTATGGTTTCAGTGTGTATAATATTATCTTATAAAGTATTGCTATATTAAATAAATTTTTATCATATTTATTACCTTAGTTTTCCATTATATGGAAGAATCATTTCAGAATAAAGTGACGGGGGATTAGGATTTCCAATAGCGATGTGTGTCCCACTCCATGCTCCCATGGATGAAACCCCTATAATTGGAGTCTTCATTTTAGCTGAGATAGCAAGCAATATTGGACTGATATAAACTTGTGAAATAATTAAGTCAAATTTCTGGTTTGGGTCTGTGTAGATTCTTTTAAATTCCCTATTTTCAAAAATTGCTGCTGCCTGTTCATAATAATAAGTATGTAATTTTTGTATTTTTGTGTGAATTGAAACCTAAAATTACCAATATTTTATATATTTTCTCTTAGATGTAATTACTAACATAAGTTTATTTTCAATGTTTTTTTATTTATCTTTCTTTTAAAGGTCAGACGATTTAAACTTATTATTAATAAACATTTGAAACAAAAAGTTAAATTCAATAAATATGCCTTTAATAGGTAAACGTAAAAAAGTGCATTTATATGACTTTAGTAAAAATGTTTTTAGCAAGTAATAAAGGGTATAAAATTAAGGTAAAAAGTTGATAATATGCTTAATTATCAACACACAAAAATTTTTCATAAAATTATATGCCTGGCTGTATTTCTCCAATACATATTTTTTACTGATGCATGATAACGTCCTCTGGCACAATAAAGATACAAACACTTTACATCTTGAAATTTGAAATAGACCCCTTGCATAAAATTTATTTTGATCTAAAAACACGTCCAATTTCTTTCTTTGCCAATATAGAACCAACTTCCAAATATCTTTTTTCAGAAAAAAATAGTTTTGGCGTAATGACGATTTAGAATTCACGTCTGGCCCTTTAAATTTTTCGTCAAATCAAAAAGACTTGTGACCTCACAAGGGTTGCCAAGTTCCAATATTAGTTTTTTTGCTTCGTTAATTTATTTTATTTAGAGCAAAAAGACAAAATCCATCGCGTTTCTATATTCCGATTCAAGATACATCGGTTTAATGTCAACTAAATATGCAGCATATTAAATAAAAATAATAATTACTTCGTCAAAATCTTTCGAAATTACCAATAAAACAGAGTTCCTATTTGACCTCCGATCAGTGAAGTGCTCGCGATAAAAAAACTACATAGTTTTTTCCGGGAAGGCGGCTGAAGGAGCTGTATCAACGGCTTACATCGGGGATCAAGAAAAACTCAAGCCAAACGATGAGTCCTTCTTCTGGCGTTGTTGTGAGCGATGATTCCTATATCTGTTTCTTTGACCCCACCACATGGAATCTTTTCTAATGGTGGAAGATGGTTGCGCTCAGCTGGAAGGAGCAGTACTGACAGAAAACAGTTAAGGATCCAGTAGCAGTCTTCCTGGTCGGACGTCCATTTTATGAATGCCTTGCATCGATAAGAAAATATTTAGAAAATTTTAAATTTTGTGAAAATTTCGGAATTTCCGGGCTTGAGCCCGATAATTCCATTCATTTGACAAAGCTCGTTTCTGCAAGAAAGCTAACGTTTGGTTTAATCTGATTAGCTCCTTGCGTAGTTCCTAATGTTTCTATCGCTTTGCATCCAAATGTTCTATGTGGTACACTTATGACCTTAGGTTCGCTCTGTCTATCTTGCGGGAAAGTTTAATATTTTAATTCTAAATGCTTCTTATTCTGGTATAGAATTTTGTCATTAAAAAATATTTGGCAGAAGCGTTATTAAGGTTTAAATGATTATTTTTAATGGCTTAATGTTAGCAAATTGGCATATGTGCAAGGGTCTTATTCCAGCAAGAACTTTTGCTGGCAGTCGCTATCTTAACACGTTTGGTCCCCATTCCATAACTACTATTACATATGTATAAGTATGGTTAAATTGTTGTTTATTGACTTTTCGTTCATTATTAGTTTTGTTAAAACAGCAATGGCGTGCGTTATATTGACAAAATGGATCTAATAAAAACCTAATTCTAGCTGCTTTTTTATTAAAGGGAAGCGAAAAAATTTCTATATTTTGGGAGCAAAAACTGTTACAAAACAAATATTTTAAAAAATAAAGCTCTTCTTGGAGGGTTATTGATCTATGGCGAAATTAATTTTATCAAAATATTGACATGTTAGTTAATATGGCAAAACCTAACAAAACAAATTAACTTATTTTATAATGACTTAAATTGGAGAATAAATTTTATCTATTACTTTTTTAAGAAGTGGTAATATTGAGTTTATACTTTTTGAATAAAACAAAAACTCTAATTTTAACTTTTTTCTAATGTTGGTTTTTAATATGCGCCCGATAACAATAAAATACACATGGTGTTGTATTTAAAAAACAAAGAGTTAGGATCATTTTGGGCTAAACCGGAATTTGACAAAAAAATGACATTGCGATTATTAAATGCTTAATAGCTTAATAAATAATGGAAATAATCGACCGTTCATATGTTGTATTGGACATCATATGTGATGTGTGGATTCTCAGGACATAGCATATGTATCGTTAAAATAATTTAAAAAAAAAATAATAATAATAAGTAAATAATAAAATAATAAAAAATTTAAAGATACATAAAAAAAACAATACTAATAAAAAAAACTTACACAGGGATTGCAAAATTTAAATACTATGTTTAGATTTTTGATCTCTTTTTCCATTTATTTATTTTTTTTTTTCAGAAATAAGTTTTTTTTTTTTGAAAATACGTATAAAGTGTGTGATATCAATAATGAGGTAATTTTATTTTGAAACAAATAGTAGGGTATTTCATAAAAAAAAACTTTGTATTATAACGGACTTTGCCTCTTAATTAGCTTGATTGTATTGGTTTCTTGCCTTGTTGATATCAAGGACAAGAATTTTGAGAAAAATAATATGCCTTTAGATTTTTAAAAAAGTAGCTTTGTTACAGAATTTAGAATAAAAACCACGGTAAGTGATTTAAAGGTTGGGTGTTCTTTTTGGTATAAGGAACATAGATTTCAATGCTCAGTTTAATTTTTTCGGTAATTTGTTGACACATCTTAAAGGTATCGTGGAAAGAAAACCAGGATATATATGGCAAAGAAAAATTTTAGACTATTCCGGTCAACTGAACTCAGTGGCGGCTGGTACATAAGAGCTGCAGAGCTGCAGAACCACCAAAAAAAAAATAGAAAATAAGCCTTAAATCTAAAATAAATAAATGTTTCTGATGTTTAAATTATTTGTGTTTAATTAAAAAAAAGTTAAACGGACAAGTAACTTCGAACGAACCCCGAGACAAGTTACATTGAACGAACTGCGCGACATTGCTGGCCAGACGTAGTCAACAACATATCTCCACGCGCTTGACCATATAAATTTAGCAGGGCGACACAATGTGGTTCTGTGCTCGTAATTTGCCCTCGCCTCTGACGTCGCGACTCCCCGCGCCTTTGATTTTAATATCGTTGTTTTAACGGGAATATGTTCTGCATTTTACGCAGTGCTG
>JAHBCN010009529.1:0-34812 GCA_019359885.1 Listronotus oregonensis
TTTTGAGTTATTTGCCTTTGAAACTCTGAAATTTTATGTTTGATGAATAACAGCTAACCTTTAACAAACCACAACGTGGTTTGTATTTTTCCCACAGCAATTAAAAAAATATATTTGTTTTTCAAAAGCTACAATTTTGTTATTTATAGTTTTTTCATAAAATGCATACCTATTGACTTATTTGTAAAAAACCGATTAAAAACGTTTATTTTATTGACGAAAAACTCAGACTTTCTATCGCGAGTAACTCGAAAACATATAAAACATTTTTTGCTTAGAAATCATTTTCCTATCGATTTTTGTGGTTAAAATATAAAAACATTTCCACCTGTGAGATGGTTTCTCAAGGCAAAGGCGACCTTTGGCATGATATAGATTTTAATTCTTGGACCATTCCCTACCTACTATCAAAATTTTAAGTCATTCTATTCATTTTGAAAAAATTGCCAGGCAAAATGTTTCGATTTCTGGACTATATTGACTGTGAAGAGCCATGGAGGTTGGCGCTCCTCAGCTGTGGCCGAAGATTACATAGAAGATTCCATGCAAAATTAAATTTAAATAGCCAAAAGTTCCAGCACCATTGACTCTTTCGGCAATTTCAGTGTTACTAACTACCTGAGAGATTGATATTATACATCAAAAAGTATAAGCAGGATTCTTTTGATGTATAACATAAGGACATAAGGTTAAATAAATAAATTGTTTCTTTACCAAAAAGTAAGGCATAATTAAATTTTATTGTTGTTTTATAAATTTATAATTGCGGGCATTACTTTTTTCCCCTAGGGCGTAAAAGTAGAAATTTACGTCCTCAAATGGGAGCCTAAAATTGTTTCGCCCGAGCATACAATAATATACAGGGTCCTGCAGCTCACCTCCCGTCTTATGTAGCTCATTTATTATTCACTGAAATTTTATTTGCAGACGTTACCTTAACCTACGGTGCATTTCAGAAAAGTAATTTTGTTATACAGGGTGTCGCAAAGTGTGACGTCACGATGGTGCATTTTTAAATGGAACACTGTGTATTTTTATATATTTAGGTACCTCTTGTAGTCAACTATCTTCCTCTAAAATTTGTCAACATCGGTTCAGTAATTTCAGGAAAAAAATAAAATATAAAAAAACTGTTTTTGACCATTGTATTTAAAATGAATAAAAATACCCATTGGGCTTGATTAATAGAATTAAACAAGGAACTTATTAAGTAGGGTTATATAAGTCGCTTATGTCATGTTTGGTTAATTCGAACTATACAGGGTGTCCAAAATTTAGTGTCAAACTCTTCAAATTTGAAAGCACTTTATCTATCTTATTTTAAACATAAGCCCCTGTATATTTTTAGGTCGTTAGATACAGAATTAAAAACAAACATTTTTCTAATTATAACCCTATCGAAATTCCTGACACATTAAAAGTTATTCGTTGAAAACTCATTTTCGCATCTATTTTAATAGCAATAACATTGAATAAAAATGATAGGTGGCTATGAAAAACAATTTATTGACATTGGAGTTTATTTAACTTACAAAATCTTAGTTTGACATATTATAAAAATTCGAGTAAATAATTATTATTTATTAATTGAAATAAAATTAATTTAAAAAAACCTTTAAATGTTAAATAAACCTAAGTTTTAATTTTTAATACTTTCGGCTAACATTTATGTAACTTCAACCAATTTCTAGGTAATAATTAACGTTATTAGGAAACTCTAATGTTAATAAATTGTTTTTCATAGCCACCTATCATTTTTATTCAATGGTATTATTATTAAAATACATGCAAAAATAAGTTTTCAACGAATAACTTTTAATGTGTTAGGAATTTCGATAGGGTTATAATTAGAAAAATGTTTGTTTTTTAATTCTACATGTAACGACCTAAAAATATAGAGGGGCTCGTATCTAAAATAAGAAAAATAAAGTGCTTTCAAATTTGAAGAGTTTGACACTAAATTTTGGACACCCTGTACAGTTCGAATTAACCAAACATGACATAAGCGACTGATATAACCCTAGTTAATAAGTTCCTTGTTTAATTCTATTAACCAAGCCCCATGGGTATTTTTATTCATTTTTAAATACAATGGTGCAAAACAGTTTTTTTTATATTTTTTTTTTCTCTGAAATTACTGAACCGATATTGACAAAATGTTAGAGGAAGATAGTTGACTACAAGAGGTACCTAAATATATAAAAAAATACACAGTGTTCCATTTAAAAAAATGCACCATCGTGATGTCACACTTTTTTGCGACACCCTGTATATCCAAAATTATTTTTCTGAAATGCACCGTAGGTTAAAGGTAACGTCTGCAAGATATGAAAATTTTACAGTGAATAATAAAAGAGCTACATAAGACGGGAGGTGAGCAGCAGGACCCTGTATAATTAGGGTGGTTATTTTCAAAATAAAAGCACTGTAGAGAAAAAATGCTTTAAAAACTTTTCCTTGCTGAGAAAAAGATTATATTCACAATTTTTTTAATAATTAGGGGTATTTTATTCCCATTACGATGAAAAAAATCTCAAACCTCTTGCAATATAAATGAGGCTCCTAAAAAAGCTCCCTCCGGAGAGTAATAAAAGAAAACGCTAGATAATAGGACAAGCTTTAATCTTGTAACTTTAGACTGAGCTTTCGGCTTTAGATGAGCAGTCTTTGTTTGAGACCAGCAATATAAGACCCGTTCTGACAGGCTTTATTTAATATTATCTAAAGAAAACCAGATTTATTTAAAAATTTATAAAGAAATAAGAAAAGAAAGACCCAGAACTTTTAGGTTTTTTGTTAGATTTTATATATAATGGTGTTTTAAAAAACATGGGACAACTATCTAATGAAAAACTCCTTGTCTTTACATAAAACAAAATTGTTATATTAGCATAGCTTTTAAATGGTCCCATTTTTTAAGGTTCACTTGTAAAACAGCTCCTCTTAAGAATTAATGAACAACCACAACCTACCAAAAGATATTTAAGGTTTTGATATATCTTTAAGCGATTATAGAAAATTATATTTAGTTGTAAAAGTCGCTAAGATTTCAAAGTAAAGCAAAATATTATCAAGTTTCACGTAGAAAATATTCTTACGTAGAATATTAATGAAGATAGAGAGCTGATTTGGTCCAAATATGGATATAACCTGCGTTTACGTCAATACCTTTAGTGACTGAAGCCTCGACTATTTCTGTTTTTTGTTTTGTTTATAAATAAGTAGATTTCACCGTTTACGGAAAAGGTATAATTATAATTACCCTATACATATATTATAATTTTATCTGTTTAGCATAAACCCAAAACTGGCCTAAATTTTTAACTTTATTCGGCAAAAGTTGACTATTAACAAATCCCCCACGATAAACACGAACTTACGGTCAGACATTGGAAAAGGACGTAACGCGTAACTAAAGTCGATACTTTCTGTTGCCAGCTTGAAGTGAATTTAAACATTTCTAAATAAAATTGCCTTTAAGTTCTATATTTATAATAAAAAATGGGCATAAAAATAAATAGATTACTAGATTTGGCTTTAAAAAATAAATAATTTAAAGATAATTTTGCTACATAAACCATTTTTTATTTGGTTAAATACGTTTCGCATTGCTACATTTCGCCCGCAAAGGAATTTCGCAGGCGGAATATGGCAATGCCGCTTCAACGCGCGTAAGAATTTTACAACCGGTCCGTTGATAAATGGAATGAACCTGATTAGGTGTAGTGCGACGTTGCCTTGGATTTTTTAAGTATTTTGTGGTGTTTTTATTAAAACTATCTGTTAAAACTATTTACAAACTTATATTAAAAACTCTAAAATGGTGCGTGAATGTGTTTTGTGTAAAAAATTGGACTATTTACACGAAGATGTGTCTTTTCATAGGTAAGTTAGGTTCTGTTTGCTAGGCGATGTTTTTACCAAGGTCAGTGGCGTAGATTTACAATAGCCCGAAGGAAGTAACTAGACCAAAGGTTATTTATGCATTGTACTTGTTTTATTATTTTTATTAGAATATTATCGAATTTATTAGTTTGTAGAGTAGGTTTATAATATTGTGGGAAAATTATACATTTATACAAAAGGATCTTCTAATATTTTAGGTTTCCCTCAGATACAATAACAAGAATCATTTGGTTTTCTCTTGTGGAAATTGAAGAGGGACAACATTTACCAAAGCACCCTGTACTATGCTCAGACCATTTTGATCCACAGGAGATTTTGATTAAGGCAAACAATAGCAAATATTTAAGGCCTGGAGCCATCCCAAAAATTTTACATCATATATTTGACAATCAATCTGTTGATGGAAGGTAATTATTATAGACTAATACATTCAAATTATTGTTAACGTTGTTTTGTATATTTACGAATCTTCGTAAACTTTGGTTCTTGATTTAAAAACACATCATTTTTTGGTGTAGGTCTATCTAATAACGTTTGAGCTTTTATGTTTAAAACAAGTACATCTTTTTGACCTATTCATTTTTTAACATAATTAATATAACTGTATTTTTTAGCTCTGACTCCACTTTACTTGAGACTCCTCCTAGGAAAGTGAAAGGGTATGTAATTAATATGGTCTTACAAAATCAGCAAAAGTTTTCTAAAGGTTTTCACGTATTTATTTTTTTAATTTAATTAACTTTTAGGGATGAAGACATATCCATGGATAATTGGGTGTATGATTTATCGAAAAATTTGACCACAGCGAGCGCTGCAATCAATTTAGCTGTCACAAATTTGACAGCTAAAAAAAGTCACGTGATCATCCTTATCCAGGGTGCCACAGATGCAAGTACAGTCGGTTAAATTATTAAAAAGTTGCGCATTTAGGTGCCTAACAATATGCCGTTGAAAGTTGTAAAATTTCTAGTACTTCCGGAGATATCCGAAAAAAACCGAAATTTGCCGATTTCGTTTTTATTTTTTTCTGACGTTATTTAAAGAGATATGGAAAAATAAAAGACATTTTTTCATGGCCACTCTACTGTGAGTTAGACAAGGAACGCAGAACATTTCTTATAGGGGCGTTTCATATTTGTTAAAAAATATTAAGTGTTATACATTTTTGTTATTGGAATAATAAGGGGTTCAAAAAAATGAAATAAAAAAACCAGGTTCGTATTTAAAAAAATAAAGTTGATGATGATTTAACGAAAACGAAAGGTCGTGCGGAAAATCTCTTAACGCTGTTTTGTAAAGCTTAAAAAGTGACCACAAGAAAGTATCTTTTGTTTTTCCATATCTCTTTAAATAACGTCAGAAAAAAATAAAAACGAAATCGGCAAATTTCGTTTTTTTTCGAATATCTCCGAAAGTACTCGGAATTATGCAACTTTCTAAAGTGGATATGGTTAGTTACGTAAATACACAACTTTGCCATAATTTAACCGACTTCATATCTCTTACGGTATCCGAGATCCCCATGCATGCACTCGAATCTGTGACACCCTGTATACATTATTTGGCATTATTTTTCAAACAAAGCTTTTGGCAAAAAAAAATTACCCGAATTAATTGGGGAAAAATTTTCCCATTTGATGCGGACTTTATGGTTGACACTGTATATTATCTTAGGAATAAGTAGATAATTTTTTATTTTGCCTTATATCTAATATTTTATGTTATTTTTGTGTACCGTATATAATAAAAAGTATCCCCAGTTTTTGTCTTTTTTTATTAATTTGTGGCCCACATTATTCTAAATTTATAGGAGAAAAGTAATTTTGTTTAAATAACCAATATACCAAAAATATTTTGTTTTTTAGAATAAAATATTTTATAACTACATATTTATGTTGCTAATCAATATTTTTTAATAAACTAAAATTAAAAGGATCACCATAATTAGAACGATTTAAAAATTAATATTTTTAATAAATTTATATCTAATCGAAACTTCTAACATAAACCATACGCCACTGGTCGAAACTGCAAGGCTCCGTACAATGTTGCCTTGATCAGTCCTAATTTATCTTCTATCCTTTTTCCCCTTATATGATTTTATTGATAATGTCTGGGACAAAACAAAGTGTCACTTATGAATGAAATGTTCAGTCTTTTCTTTCTTTCGTCTGAGACTATTGATTATATCAATAATATCTACTTCTTTAATTTTTTTACTTAGAACCTTAAACTATATCCAACATCAATAAGTGCTCTTCTTGGTCGCCCATTTTTAGTTTATTATTAAATAATTGATTAATTGCACCAAATGAACTTTCAACTCTCGTGATAATTGCGTCAATAGATGAGAGAGTGTTATCTACAGTTCATTTTGAAGTATCTTTTAAAAGATGTCATATTTTTTTAATAATTATCTGTTTAATTAAGTGTTGTAAAGTGTATCTATCTTTAAATAAATAATTTAAATTATTAAAGTTTGGTGTTTGTGGTCTGTGGTTTGAAGATTATAATAAGGATCCAATTTTTAGGAATTTTGTAGAAGAGCACAACTTTGGGGAAACAAAAAGTTTTGTCTTAAACCCCATCACCGTTTTAAATGTATTTTAACTGAAAATTGACAATTTTGAAAATGTATGCTATCATAGCCTATAAGTTAATAATTAATATTTTTTGTAGGTTCCCTAAGCAGGCAAACCCAAAAAGTTTGTTCTCAGCTCTTTGACAAATCTGATTATGTTTTTGCTCGAGAAAGGAAATATTTAAAACCAAAACCATAGAAGAGGTTAACGGACGAAAAGCTACTGAAACTACACTCTTCAAGAATAAACTATGTTTTTAGAATTAAGTATAATTTTTATTTAACTATTTTAATTTATTATTAGGTTATTTGGTTTATATTTGATTTTTAGACATCTAAATTTGTCTAGTGTCTAAAAAAAATAGTATAATATGTTGATAATGGTGCAAAATAAGATAATTATTTTCAATTTTATTTCTTTTTCCAAAAACTCTTCTTCCATGGGAATATGAAAATTAAGAATGTTAAAAGAGTCATGTGGAAGTATTTATGTATAACTTTCACCAAACATCACCACTTATGTGATTTAGGCATACATTTTAGATTGAACTGACTAATAAAAATATTAGTTAGTAGATTTGTACCCAGCATGTTTAGCGTTTTAGTCAGTTGGCTGTTAAACTTGATTTTTTTATAGAATAACAAGAATAAAACCCTTGTATTTTTTTATCTAGCATTGGTTTGATTTGTATGTATTACTTAAATGTTACTTTAGTAGTAAATATAAACCAGTTTATTAGTTGTTTTATTTTATACATACAGGGTTTTCAAAAAATGCACTGCCAAATTTCAGGAGGTGATTTTTAATTGAATAATATTTAAAAAAAGTATCTATGTGGGTCCGAAAATGCATAGTTTTTAAGATACATTTTTTTATATCGTTATCTTTAATGAGGAATTACCTCCTGAATATTGGACGTGCCTTTTCAAACATCCTGTATTTAAAATGCATTAAAATTTATAAAGGCCATGAAATTTCCAAGTACAATACCATTTCTTATCAAAGTTTTTTTAATATAATAGTATTCCCTCGCATCCTGGGCCCACAGCTCTACTGTGAAAATATAGTGGATCCTGTGTAGTTTCACAGTGCTTTCACCGTAGACTCAAGGATGCTAGGGTTAGTAAATAAATGCGATTTAAAAAGTTACTCTACTCATCTGTATTAAAATAATACTCATAAAAGCAAAGTAACTCCTACTAGACATAAAATATAAAAGTATTTTCATAATAGCGCTTATCCGTCTTATATTCCAAATATCAGAAGTATGTTTTGTATTTGCCATAAGTATATTTGATTGGCATCAACAAATTACCTTTATAAAATATTCCAAATGGTAACAATTTTAAAATAATGGCTAATTAAATGTTCGCAAATTTACTATTTGAAATATTTCGTGTTTGTTTTCTTGATCATAACTTTATAAACTTTAATTTACTTGATTTTCCCGCTCTCTGAATGACATTTGAACTGCAAAATGGCGGCCTCCATAATCTTGCCTTTTGCGCATAGAGAAGCAAGTTCTATTCCCCTTCCATATCTCTGAGACTACAGAATTGAAAGGTGTGTTTATGTAACATTTGTATCTTATTTTTGTCCAAGAAATCTCTCCATAAGCGTTGTCCCATGTTTTTTCAAATACCCTGCACCCTCCTGTTTTTCTAGTTTTAAAAGTGAATCATATGATATGAAATTCTATAATAACTGATAAGTATACTAAATAAGGTGATGCGATTGCAAAATACAGTTGTTTGTCCAAACAATTAATAAATTACCAAATTATCTTATCGGTTGTTTTTCTTAAATTGGTAGGTGGGTGTGTATTTTCTAATTTATTGGAATTTATTGGGATATTAATATCTACGTGACGCGATATTAACATATCAAATATTTTTTGAAAAAATAATACGAGTTAAGTTGTTTTTAAAACAAAAAGTAGGTGTTTTCGTAGAATACGCCAGGAAAATAATTTTAAATAAAAAAACAAAGATATCGTATCAAAGCATTACTATAGGTTTTATCGCGATGTTGAGAAATAAATGAAAAATATTTAAAATAAAGAGACAAACTTGGCTAGCTAGAAAAATAACACCAAAGACCTTGCGATTTTGATTTTTTTTGCATAACTTGTTTCCTCAATATGTCTAAAATATGATGGTAGAGTAATTTTCCAAAATTCAAGTCACCGAAACAACATACAGGAACAAACATCAGCGAACAAACGTTCGTCTTTAAAGGTATGTACACACCGAAAAAATATAGAAGAACAAACATCAGCGAACGAGCGTTTTTCTTTGGTGTAGATAGTAAAAACGCGAGCAAACATTTGTTTGTTCTTGTTCATACATGTTCGAGTAGATGTTAGGTATGTACACACCGAAAAAAAACCAGAACAAACATCAGCGAACAAACGTTTTTCTTAAGTGTAGGCAGTTAAAACGGCGAGCAAACGTTTGTTTGTTCTTGTTCGCACATGTTTTAGTGGACCTCGGTACATAAAAGAGAATTTTTGTTTTTATGGTCATCCATAACTATTCCAACTAGTCGAACAAGAGTAAACAAACATTTGGTTGCGCTACCTAGACAGAAAAAGCGAACAATAAACAAAAAACACATACAAAGAAAGTGAACAATAACGAATGTTTGTTTTTGTTTGTTTTTTCGGTGTGTACATACCTAAAGAGAAATAAATTTTGTTCGTCGTCATCCATAACTTTTCCATCTGGTCAAACGAGAGTGAACAAATCTTTGATTGCGCTATGTAGATAAAATAACGCAAACAATAAGCAAAGAACACATACAAACAAGGTGAACAAGAACGAATGTTTGTTCTTGTTTGTTTTTTCGGTGTGTACATACCTTCACCGAAAAAACATACAAGAACAAACATCAGCGAACAAACGTTTTTCTTAAGTGTAGGCAGTAAAAACGCGAACAAACGTTTGTTTGTTCTTGTTCATATATGTTCGAGGTTCGTACACATCGAAAAAACAAACAAGAACAAACATCAGCGAACAAACGTTTTTTTTTCAGTGTGGACAGTTAAAACGGCGAACAAACGTTTGTTTGTTCTTGTCCGCAGATGTTCCAGTGGACGTCGGTACATTAAAGAGAATTTTGGTTTTTATGGTCATCCATAACTATTCCAACTAGTCGAACAAGAGTAAACAAACATTTGGTTGCGCTCCCTGAAGGCGAAAAATAAACAAAAAATACAAAGAAAGTGAACAAGAACGAATGTTTGTTTTGTTTGTTTTTTGGTGTTACATACCCAAAGAGAAATAAATTTTGTTCGTCGTCATCCTAACTTTTCCAACTGGTCAAACGGAGTGAACAAATATTTGATTGCGCTATGTAGACAATATAACGCGAACAATAAACAAAGAACATATACAAACAAGGTGAACAAGCACGAATGTTAGTTCTTTTTGTTTTTTCGATTGTACATCCTTTAGTGTAGACAGTAAAAACGCGGAACAGACTTTGTTTGTTCTTGTTATACATGTTTGAAAGACGTCGGTACATAAAAAGGTTGTACACACCAAAACAAACAAAAACAAACATCAGCGAACAAACATTTTCTTCAGTGTAGACAGTTAAAACGGAGAACAAACTTTTTGTTTGTTCTTTTCACACATGTTCAATGGACGCCCCGGTATATCAAAAAAGAATTTTTGTTTTTGTTGTTTGGTTTCTTATTCCAACTAGTCGAACAAGACTAAACAAACATTTGGTTGCGTTTATGTAGCGAACAATAAACAAAAACACATAAAAAGAAGTGAACAAGAACGAAGTTTGTTTTTGTTGTTTTTTCTTTGTGCCATACCCTAAAGAAAATAAATTTTGTTTGTCTATTTCAAAAATTTTCCAACGGCCAAACGAAAAATTGGTAAACATTTGATTCCCATTGACCAAAATAACGCAAACAAAAACAAAGAACGCATACAAACAAGGTGAACAAGAACGAATGTTTGTTCTTGTTCGTTTTTTCGGTGTGTACATACCTTAAAGATACATCACTTAGAATAGGCAGGTATTTGGAGCGCTGAGCTGAGTGCTGAGACTTCTGTGGGCTTGATACCTGAGACCCTTCTACACAAATAAATGCTTTTACAAGTACAAACAAGTTTAAACAAGTTTAGAAAAAAATTGTTGTAGTTATTGACGTTGTGAAATTAATTTTAGTCTTGGTATCGCAGATTAATAATAAGTTAGGATTTTTATATTATATCTGTACTTAAAACTTCAAACGCTTTTTTCTTAAAACTATGTTTTTCAAACTTTTCTTCATCATATCTCGAGAACGGCTTGGCCGATTCACTTTAAATTTATAGGATCGATTGAGCACATATAGACGCACGGAATAGTCTAGTATCATCCCAAAATTTATAGTCTTTTATTATTTTTTTAAACAAAAAGTTGATATAAAATACATGAAATTCGAAATTTGCTGTTCCGATGTCTATAAAAAATCCAGTTTTCAAAATTTTCTTTTCATATTAGTTTATTTCATGTATTTAAGTCAGATAAGTCAATCAGCTGATTTTGTGGAAGGAGTAAGGGTCCATTCTTTCGTGGCAGGTTCTAATAATTATTTTTAGTTAAAAATTTATATGTGAACTCTTGAAACACTCAAGAATTAAATGACCAAAATTACAAAGTTCTATTTTTTTATTGGGCCTCACAAAAAAATCCCAAAAAATGCATAAAAATCAGACCTAGTGATGACATAAACCAAGACCAAGATCCAGTCTTGGTTTTGGTCTTCAACCTTTTTGTATTGTTCTTGCAAGCCAAAAGAAGGTCTTGGTCTTGGTCTTGCTGCAAATCTTCTGGTCTTGCTTTTTTTTGGTGGTAATAATTTATATTAAGCAATCTCGAATAAAATATATCTTTTTAATACTTAAATAGAAATAAAGGTGGAGACTATATTTTTGGCTTTAAAATTTTAAAATATACCAATTTTAACCTTAAACGTACACTTCAATTATTTGTGTGAGCAGAAAAAATCTTTTAATTTCAACCAGATTGAAAATTCTGATGTAAACATTGGTTTCTGATTAAAAAAAAGTTATTTAAAAAAACTTTTCAGTTTATATGAACCTTTTATCTTCAAACGTTGATTGAGTAATGTAAAACATTACTCAATCAACGCTTCAAATTTCAACATTTGCCGTACAAAGTTTGTAGAAATACTTTATAAACAATCTGCAGATATAAGGGGGCTCAATAGTGGACAAAGCTCGATTCTAAAAACGTCCAAGATAGCGAAAACTTAACATACAAAAATTATAGAAAAAAAGGGCATAAAATGTAAAATTATTTTCTTTTGCAAAATTTTGGCAATCCAGTGCCATCAAGAAGCCCTTTATTTTGAGCTTTTCCCCAAAAAAAAAAATTATGTCAAAAAAACAATTTATAAAAAATCGCCACCCTGTATATTATGCTGGAAATTGTTTTAATAGGAACAATGTCGATGTGATGGTTTTTAAATATCATTTTTTTTTTTGACTTTTCCGTCTAAACCGGAAGTGATTTGAAAAAATCCATTTATAAAAAAGTATTCCTTTATCACATAGCAAATTTTTTTTTAATAATCCATTACTTTCACATTTACATCTTAATTTTAAAAAGTAATCTAGTGGTGCTACTTTTTGCGGGGCCCCAAAAATAACGTATTTCGGGTTTTTGGGGATTTTTTTGATCCACCGTAAAAATGACATCACGGGGAAATATGAAAATAATTTTTAGCTTCTATAATTTTTGCCCCCATTTTTTCTCTGTCGTAAACGTTTTGGGGGAAATGTCAAGCTTTCCCCGGGACAATTAAGTCCCAAAATTCTTTTTTTTGAAACATGTTTTTAAATTTTTTAACCGTTATCGTTGTTAAGAAAAAAAAAGAATAAAGGGATCTTTTTTAATTATTATTTTTTAAAAAGAAACTTTTTATTAAATAATCGCCTCTTTTGACAGTTTTGACATTTTTTTTTGTCATGTCTGTTAAAAAAATTCTGTATATTAAATATAAAAATTAAATATTAAAATAAAAAAAAAAAAGTCAAAAGAAGTGCAAGAGTCTTGCAGGGGGGGCGGTCTTGCGGTAGTCTTGCACACCTCGGTTTGGGTTTTTTGGTCTTGCATAAGTCTTGGTCTTGCAAGAAAAAAGGCAGTTTTTTTTCTTGGTTTTGGGTTTTTGGTCTTTGGGGGCTAACCAAGACCGAAAACCCCAAGACCGGTCTCGCTCATCACTAATCAGACCGTCAAAAAAAGGGGCCCCTTAAGAATACGGGGGAAAAAAAAAAAAAATATTTTAAATTTTAAAAACTGACTAAATTTTCCGGGAAAAAAAAAAAAAAAAAATATTTGAAAGTTGTTGTTTGTAAGCTCTGGTTTTTTTTTTTTTTTTTCATTAAATTGTAAATTTTCTATTTTAAAAAATGAAAATCAAAAAAAATTATATTTTTTTTTCTTTGTTTTTTCAATTCAATTTTTTTTAATTTTTTTTAAAACCCCCAAAAAATTTTTTTGGGTTTAATTTTTTTAAAATTAAAATTATTTTTTTATAGTAAATTTTTGGGCCCTAAAACCCAAAAAAAATAAAAAATAAAAATTTTTTGTTTTTTTTGTAAAAAAAAGAGTTGCCCCAAAATTTTAAATATTTACAAAGATATGGTAATGTATAATATTTATGTTTATTATTTTTTATGAAAAAAATTTTTGTTACAATTAATAATTTTGTAAAACACAAAATAATTATTGTGAAAATTTTCAGCACTATTTATATATTTTAATTTTAGTAATATAATAGGCAAAAGGGTTTAAATTTTTAGTATAAAATAATGTAAATTAATAAATGAAACAAAAAACCCGACTTTGTTTTGTCTAAATTAACACAACTTTTTTTAAAAAAAATTTATAATGGTTTTGCCGACAGTACATTCATTATCAATTTCAGTCATTTGATAAATTATTTTAATTTATGTTTAGCTGTTTTTGTGAACAATAGACAATATTTATATATTGTGTATACATTTGTATTTAATATATACTTTGAAATTGCATTAATTTTTTTAAAATTTTTTAAAATTTGTGCTTTAAAAACAAAAAAAAAAAAAAAAAAATTTTTTTTGTTTTTAAAACGTCTCAAATATTTACAAACTATGCGGGGAAATAAAAATAAGGCACGTCTACTTGATTTTTTGGGCCCCGGAAGTAATGCTGGATTAACGCACTTCCATCTTCGTCTTTGAAAATTTGTTAGATAACAAAACATTCCATATTTCCATCGCCCCAGACTTGTTCTGCCTTCTGCCTGTGTGTGGCCCCGTACACCCCGTTTGCAGAAAAAGCGGGGTATTTATGGCCTCATGGGTTAAGCTGAAAAAAAAACGCAGAGCGTTTTTTCAGACACAGTCAGATAAATAACATTATCAAGAAAATCGTTTCAGTAAAAATCCTACTATTTTAGAGTCTCTTTTGTTTGAAAAAATGTGAACGTGTAGATGGAATGCCCCAAATTTCCCCGGAAATAGGAAAACCCCTTATTTGGGGGCGCTTTTTTACCCTCATTCCCCAAAAAAACCTATCTGGAAAAAATTTTTTTTTTAAAATAGGTACGGCTGCTCGTCCTGCTGACAAAAAAAAAAACACTTAAAATATAAAGAGTTGGGGAAATCCGATTTATCTTCATTCCTTTTGCTGAAAAAATTTTTGGGTTTTTTGGGTAATGAGGCTAAAGGGTTTTTTTTAAATGAAATTCCATGAAAAAAAAATTTTGAATTTTATAATTCAAAATTGGTTTTTTGTGCAACGGGGAATTTTCATCATGGGGTTTGGTACAACCCCCGGAAGCCCCAAAAGTAAAATTTTTAATATTTAAATATAGATTTAGTTATTTAGTTATTGCTAGCATATTGTAATTTGGTATTTATAACATTATATATTTTAATATTTTATAATTTTCTATTAAATAAACTTCTTTTTGCGAGAATGATACATTGGGCAAAATATTTCTCCCTCTTTCCCTGGCGTCTTTGAAATTCGTCGGCACTTAGAAAGGTTTTTTAAGAGACTAAAAGATTTGGAGATAAGCTGGTTGGCTGCCAGCTCTCCGGGGCGAAGCCGGAAAATACCTATAAAAGAGATCCCCACAGCCCGGCCTCTGTATTCCAAAATTGCAAAAAGAAAAATTGTTTTTTCGGAAAAGTAGTTTTATTTTCTAAAAATGTATTAATTTTAATATTATTAATTTTTTTTAAAATTTTTTAAAAATACTGGATAAAACAGAAATCAGTCCATAATTATATGGGTTACCAAATTCACCACTTTTAAATATAGGTGATACTTTTGCTAATTTTATTTGTTCTGGAAAAATAGATGTCTTAAAAGATAATTCTCAAAATGGTTAAGAATAGGGTCCTTGCAAAAAATAAATGTTTATAATTTCTATGTAGTTCGATTAAATATGGGTGAAAAATTTTGGTGTGTAAAAAATACTGATAAATAAAGTAACTTCGGGAGATATTTCAAAAATAAAAGTACTAAAAATTCAAATTTTCAAAAAACGGTTCTGATTGGATAGCGTCATCACTAGGTAATTTTGCCAAATCTCCAACAATTGTACTGTTTGACAAAAACTTGAAATACCTATTTGATTTGTGGGGATGAAAGAACTCGTAAAAAATTCTGCTCATTCCTGTCATAAAACCGATAAAGAATACTTACATAAAAAGGGATTTTTCACAAACAAACAAACTGGGGATGTTGAAAAATAACCTTTCAGGATCACGTCCCCCTGCTTGAACCATAAAATTCCTTAAAGCCTTAATAGTGGAACTTGAACAAAAGTCTTTCCAGGATTTAAAAAGACATTTTTGCAAATGAGTAATTATACACCAATGAAAAACTTTACTCTTTTTTGAGACACAACCGTAAAAATCCAATACAAATCACACAAACAAGAGCAACGATAAAATAAAACAAATATTCAAAAGGAGGTTATAAAACCGCCCAGTTCTCCAATCTGGTGTGGTCTCCACTGTGTCATTGTATTTTTTAAAATTTATACTAGGTTTATTTGGCAAGCAGAATTTACCTATAAATGACGTCTTTAAAGTAACCTAACAAAAAACGTTTTCATGGGACCTTTAATTTCGAAGTTATTAAAGGGAAATATCGGCAAAAAGCGAAATTAAAAAAAAAAAGAAGTAGTAGGTTTTGAAGAACGGTCTATAATATGAAAAACGACTTCATTAAAAAAATTTTTGGCAATAATTCAATTTTTGATTTTTGTTTTCTTAACCGTAAAATCAAAATTCACAAGCTTCTTGGGATCTTAATTATTAATTATTTATTTAATGTCGTCTTCATTGGTAATTTTATTTTTATTTAAAAACATGGACTTTAAATTTTTCTCCTGGTATGGGTTCTGCACCCTATTTAAAGTATTTGACCGTGTGGGTTATAGATTACAGTAAAAGCCTTTAATTTTGGGGGTATACGGAAAAAAAGAAACCGTGAAAATGAGATGGTAATTTAAAAAATGGGTTTTTGGGTGATTCCTTTCTAGGTGACAAAATAAAAAAACAAGTATATAAAAAAATGATTTTAATTGAAGTTTTTGATCATATTGATTAATTATTATCTTCAGGCTTAGGCAATGGTTTAAATTATATTGTAATGTTTTTCTGCTTGGCAGTTTTTAAAAGCTCCTTTAATTCAGACTGATATATACTGGCATTAGCAATTTGCCTCTTAAAAATAAGATTTTGTTCTATATACGGATTAATTTTCATAAAGAAATTACAAAGTTCATTTGCCATTCCTAAACCTTCACTAAGATTTCACACAATTAAATGTCACATTTCCCGTGCTTGCTGAAGCCTCTTCCCTCCTTCTTTAATGGGCTGTGAATTTAACATTTCCTTTCAGGCGGCTTTAGTCAAATCTATTCTTGCGTTTCAAGCAACTTGTGAATGTCACTTGATTCTATCTATTTGAACCCATCTCGTCCTATTCCACTCGCAATTTCGGCTATTAGTCAATTTGACGACGCGTTTACGAAGAATATTCGGTTGGATACCTACATATTGGAATTCTTTTTATCAATGTGTATGTACCAATCACTGACCTTAATATGGACCGGTAAAGGGTATCAGATGCGCGGTTCAAAAGTGAGATTTTATGGGCGAAAAAATGTGTCCGTGCGCCGTTGTAGTCATCTCTTAGGGTCCCAATCATGCGCAGAACGGACTAGCAGATCGATTTTATTTACAAATTCGTCCCGGCCGTTCCGTACTTGTCAATTAGACTTAAACAAAATATATATTACACTGGTTAAAAAAACATGGTTACTGGTTTTTTGAACCAGTGAAAACATTGGTTTGTTTAGATGTTGTTCTTAATCAAAAATAAACATATTATCCATTGTCAGCCCCTTAAATTCCTTGTTCTTCTGAATGTTTAAGTATGGAAACCAGATTTTTATACTGGTTCCCTTGATGCGTTTGGTTAATAATCTAAAAAATGGCGAATACATTGAACATGACTCTTTGTGGCTTATCTAAGAATTAACGTTTTGTTTCATCAATGTAACACAATCATAATTGAAAAAAAAACACTAAAAAATTATTTATTTCGGATTAAAAAAATGTGAACAAAAAATGTTTGCATTAATCTAAAAGTCGGTAAGTATGATTACAACATAAAACATTTTTCCCTTTTTGGAGCATATACCATTAAAGGTACTTTGTCGGGGTAAAAAACGATCATTTGTGCAAGAAAGAAAGAATACCCGGTATAACCCTTTTCCCTTCCCGTTTATTGGTCGGTTGAAAAAATTTATATTTGGCATTGGGGAACCACGGAGAAAGGTTATACTATGATTCTTTATTCTCTTTCGCACTGCCAATCCAAGGTTGCCTCTAGTAAATAAATGCTCGTTTTATATAAAGACATTTAAGATATTAGAATATCCTTTTATTATTAAAAATATGTAAAAAAGGACAGGAGTTAACGTTATTTGTGTAAACTTTTTTTACCCTTCTGTTTAAAGTCTTTAAATCTCGCAAAAACCCTTGTTTACTGTACGGCCATATGCAACCCAGTTAAATAAACCCATTCCTAAACAACGGGTGACAGTTTTATTACACGATCCCTTTACTGATCCCCCAAAGCAAACCCCTTTTTAAATATTAGAAAGCGTTCAAATTTTCGTCTTTTTTTGATCTGACATAAAACCGTGTAAAGTCGACGGTCACGCTTTTTAATAAATTCCTAACAGTTTCCAAACCATTTTAGGGGTAAAAAACTGGGTTTTTAAAATTAACCCTATTTTTTTATTGCCCCAATTTTTCTTTTAAATTTGCAATAATTAATTTTATTACCCCCATTGTTTATATTATACCTAACATAATTTTATATTTTATAGAAACGCAAAATAAAAGAACTTAGTACCTAAATAAATAAAAAAATATATTTCATAAATATAAATTAAGTAATGCCTTAATTTCTTGAGTCCGGCACTGGTTCTGCTTTTTAAATCGCATGCTTAATGACACTATCGTTTGTTTGGTGCCAGGTCGTAAACTTGCCATAAATGCGATTACCATTATATATCTAAAGTTAGGTTATCTATGGTCCCCGATGTCCGATTGGATCCGCGAATAAAGAAATCTTTAGCCACAGAAATAGGAATTCGGTGGCTTTTTTTTTTAATCCGCCAATAGTGTGCGAATGAAGAAAGCGCGAATAAAATCTGGCGTACAGGTTTTGTAGTTTACAAGTGGGGAATCCTGGATCGGTCACACTTTAGTATGCAAAAAAATATCTCTATTAATATCTGTTATTTAACCTAGAAATAATGGTTGATATTTATATTAAACGAAGCATATAAAAAACTAACAGTTTAAAAGCGTACATGTTTCTATGTAATTAAATCCTGAACCGTTCTATTATATACAAACAATTTGAATTTATACATACTGTTCATATTTATGATATATCATTTAGCTGGGACATGGAGATTGAATGCGCTGTTGTCAGGTTTAATTTCTTTTAACTTGGTTTATAAAATATTGTAGGGAAATATTTTTCTTAATTAAAGAATTTGTCTCTGATTTTGTGAAAGCTCGTTGGTTGGATGGTATTTAAAATTATACCTATCAATATGTTAACGATTTTTCATTACTTTGCCAGACAATTTCGCAGGAGTTATTTATGCAACCAGTTAAGAAAAGTTTCATTTTGTGTAACGAACGAGATTTCTGCGGGCCGAGCGTACCGAGAGCCCGCAAAGTTACAAAAAATGAACTTTTCCTAACGTGTTCCATACAGGATTGTTTCTAATTTTCAAAAAAACTGTTTTTATTACAAGAAAATTGAAAAAAATATATATAATAGTTTTTTGAACCCTATTTTAGTTCGGTTGCTAAAAACCCTTGTTTAATAGGGTGTCTTTAAATGAATAGTTAAAATGTCAAAAAGTTTTTTCATTTCTCAACCAAAAAATGTGGAATTAGTTTGGAGTCCCTAGTGATGTAAGGGCTGTTCCCAAAATTTCGATATCCAGGGGTGAAATTAAAAATTGGCAAAAAAAAATATTTTTCCCAAGCGTGCGGAAAACCAAAATTTTGCACTAATTCTGCGAAAATAATTTTTGCAGGCGGGAAAAGAAAAATCTTTTTGTTTCTGGGTAAATTAATATTATTTCATTAATTGTTTTTTGCATCTAAAAAAAATTTTTCATCCCAAATAACCAAGATTGGTTCTTTATATAATTTTTCTTTTTTAAAAAGTTTTATAAAGGCGTCCCAAAGACCTTTAATATATTTATAAAAGTGTTGTTTACACTAAATAGTTTTTTAAGCAATATTTTTTAATATGGTTGTGAACTTTTTTTAAAGCTAAAAATATATCTTTTACATATTTGTTTAATAAGCCTCTATAAAAGTGACAACCACAGTTGTTAGAAAGTTTTCAGCCTTTTATCTGCATAATTGCTTTATAATTCCATATAAACACAAATAAAACCAATAAAACCTCAATTATCCATTAATTTAAACCTTTTTAAAAAACCCTTATAAAGAAGTTGCGTAATGTTTTCCCAATGCTTTTAATTAACGCCATTATAAAGATTCTTTTTAAATGCTTTATTATGTTTGTTTTATACTCATAAGTTTCAAAGGGAAAACATGCTTTATTACTGGGATATTGTAGTTATTTAAAAGGTTTTTTAAAGTAGTAAACAATGAAATAAAATTGTATAAAGCAGGCATACCCAGCGGCAAGTCATTCATCGGCTATTTTGTCGTGTTTTTTTTCTAAACTAAGCTAAACTTATTGAAATTGACGATGACGAGAAACGGAAAAGTGGCTATTGGAAATTAGAAAATGAAATTTTAAACGATGACGGCCATTAGAAGAAGTCAAACGTCCCGAAAGTAAAAAAATATATATTTTTTATAAAAATACGAAAATGGGTCAGGGGTTTTTAAGGTTAGCTATATGTTCTTAAAGCATTTAATGCTATATTAAATAACAGGCTACCAAACATTTCCCCGGCAGATCCGCGGACACGCTTGCACTCCACCCAAAGTATTCGTTGCCGGTGTTTTGGGAGTTACACGTTAGCCGTATCGGCAATGAGACTGCAGTTCGCACAGGCTATTTAGATAAGAAAAATGTATAATTAATTTTTTAAGACAATTAAGCCAAAACGACAAAATTATATCTAAAAATAGTTAAAATTATTAGATAAAGAGGTACTCCATGGAATGAATCTTGAAATAAATAAAGATGCATCAAACGTAAATAGCCACTGTCTGTTTAATGCTGTGTGGTTGTAGCACCCATAAAGCCAAAAGAGATATAACAACGGGATTAGCGCCCTCCTACATTTTTCCCAAGTTCTAGAGGATGCCTAATTCTTTTTAAAACTTTAAAAGCAAACCCATAAAAAATAGCTTTTTAAAGCCGTTTAATAGATTTTCGCAACCATTTCCATTCTGACCGGTTTGCCGTCCCATTTAATTTTTCTCAGGATGTTAGGGGATTTTTTGGGTAAAAGCAATTAAATTGGGGATTATTCCTTTCATGTGTAGTTGTTTGTTTTTTTAACATTTTTAGGATTAAACTATGGAAATATAACATGTAGTAACATTTTAGGGGTTAAAAATAAAAAAAAAACATAAACAATAAATTTTTGATATATTTTTTTTTTCAATCCAATTTTTAATTTTTTTCCCGGGGTGTTTGATGAATTTAGAGGTAAACTATACATTTTATCAGAAAAATATCCATCGCAAATTTTTACATTCTTTTGAAAACTTTCCTAAAAAGGTTATTTTTTTAGGTGTAATATAATTATTATATCGTAGATCAGTCTGCTCTTGTTTCCAGTCGTGTTCAATAATATAAGATTATGAAAAGGAGGGCCCGGGCGCCCAAATTAAATCCCTTTTTAAAAACATTTTTTCCCGGTTTTCTTGCCTGAAATAAAGTATTTATTCAAAATTGTTGTTAGCTTGTTGCCGGCTGGTGAAAAATGCGCATGGAAATGAAAGCTGTTTAATCGAATTGTAAAAAATGTAAAATGACATTGGTAGGGGATCTAAAAGGGGCCGTATATCCGTTTTATCACTGATAAAATTTAATACCATAATAAACCTTATTTATAATGGCAAATTATAAGCCTTTAATAAATTAGCTGTAATAAAGTGCGCCTATTTTGGGTATATAAGCACTATTTGTTTGAAGAACGTTGTATAGAACAAATAATAAAACCTTGGACTGGATAATTTAGTGATGTAGGGTTCTCTCAGCTTTTAAAAAAACAAGTTGTGTTACTTGGGGTATTTTTCAACCAAATTGGAGAAACATTTTTTAATGGTTCTAACGACGTTTTACCCAGCATCGCTTATCAAAAGCGGGAAATAACAAGTATATTGTCCATGAAATCTTGTCACAGGTTAAAGAAAAAAATTTGTTATGTTTGAGACCTGGTGTCAAGTAAGGGTGTGAAGTTTTTTAAAAAGAGATTTTTCTGGCCTATTTCTTTTATTTTAAACATTCCAATCATTATGGTTTTAGATTCTCTTATGTTCTTTAAAGTTACGAAAGAACATAGATTTAAGCAAGTTTTATAAAGGACGGCTACCTTAAAAACAAAGCTTTGGTTTTAGACTTAAAAACCAAAGTCTTTTGAAAAGAAATATCGAACTTCATGGATGGCACCAGATGATACTTATTTACATAAAAAATGGGAGATTTTTTATTTAAAACGGGCGCTTGTCTTGGGAGGAGTTAATAAAAAATGGGCTTGTCCAAGGGACCAAGGAAATTTAACACATCCCAGATTCAAAAAATCACAGCTCTACTGTAGAATTGTGTCATTACTGGGGATCCGAAAATGGAAAATTTTTTAATCTATATAGAAAGTATGCCAGTTTAAAAAAAAAGCCAACAAAAACCCATAGGCGATTTTTGTGAACTATAAAAAGAGTGTGTACAGTACAATCTATCGGCATTAATACCTTGGAAGAATCCCATTGGAAAAGCTTTTTCTCAAACTTCCAACCCGGAATTGTATACTGGGCATGCTTTCTCCGGTGCTCTGCAACATTTCTTGCAAACTCTGGGGGAACAAATTTCAAATTAAACGTCTTGAGGCTGGAAGTCCCATCAGTCCTGGAGGATGCCTTGAGAATTCAACAAATATTGAAAGGATATTTCAAAAAAAATACTTAATTTTACCGAAAGAACTTTCACTATCCAGAAACAACCGTCAATGCCATCTCCCAATGTACTAAACCTCCGGTTCAAAAAACTACCCCAAGTTGCAAAGATTGGACAAAAAACCCCGCTGTCAAAGTTTTTTACAGAATAGCAACTCGCGTCAGCAATAAATTTGCAAAATGCGACCACTTGTTAGGAAAATAACTATTTTAACACTAGTGTTGAAAAGTAAAATATTTCAATACGCCGGTCAGTTTTGAAAAATGTTAATTTTTATGTTAAAATTTAAAAATATAAATAAAAAATCGGCGAAATTTAAACACGCGTAACTTTGGCAGTGGGCATCACAGCGATATATTAAGAAATTTAAAAAACTCTTTACAAATCGATTGGTGTAAATAACATTTTCTTATTCAATATTTTCCCCTTGGATTTCAACATACCTGTTTCATTAATTTTATGACAACTGTCGAAATACGCTTCCACGGCTTCTATCACATCTTCCTTCATTTGACAAAAATAGTTTTCCTCATATTAATTTTTTTAGGCGTGAGAAAATCTGTTCTTTATTTAACCGATTTTTGCAATGGTTTTTAAAACTGTGTTAAATGGTGTGTTATTTTGATAAAAAAAAGTGCTTATTCTTTTGTAAATCAATGTTTTCTTACAAATTTTTACCCCCAGCTGGTCTAAAAGGTTCCAATAATATTCTATGTTTAGCAGTTTAGCTTTTTAGCAGTGTGAAGATTACCCACAAACAAAAATTCTTTTACATCTCCTTGGTCATCTTTTTGAGTTTAGCATGCTTCGGAGCCAAAGTACTGGGTTCCAACCGCTCCCTAGCGTTTTGTTTTAATCTAGGATCAAGTCTTATCCAAATGACATATTGTATTAAAACATTTGTAATCAACCCAAAAAAACTAAATAAAAATCTTTCTAGGCAAAAGAGTGCAGCAAATCAGTTTTTTGTGTCTCCTGTAAAAATGATACTTTGTACCATACGAGGTTTTCATACTAAGCCATTGATATGTAGCAGCAAAAATATATGGATGGATTTGAAAAAAATATTTAATATTATAACAAACTGGCAACGTCGTCGTTCCCAAGTTTTCATTTCCAAGGCCAGAAACCCGATGCCAGCGATTTCTTTAAAGCTGCCATATTAAGATCCCAAGTACACGTCAATATTTTTTCTGTCCGATAATTTATTATAATTTAATAATTTTTTTTTATCAGGTTTCTTGGAAAGACAACAGCTGACATTTTTTTATTTTAAATTTTTATGGATTATTATTTTAATTATTTTATTTTTAATTTATGTACATTGTTATAAGCTTTCGGCACAGGTTTATTGATGTTAGATTGTGTTAGTAATTGTTTTTTGTCGTAGGTATTTAATGGAATAATGTAACAAATCCATTAAGCCGCCAGGTGACACACGTTTGTTAAGGTTTTTCCTCGTTACTTAATTGTTTGCTACTGTCTTAATTAAGTTGTTACATTTGTAAATTATGATTAAAATTTTTATTTACAGCATTCAAAAAACCCGTTACCACTCCAAAAAATGTTGTTTTTCATATCTTTCGGTAAGAATGACACATCAGAATATTTTTACAAAAAAAAAACGTGTCTCTGATGCATTAAGATGAACAAGATTTATGGTGCTTCCATTCAAAATTAATTAAAGGTCCAGTAAAAAAGTTACCACCAGCAACACTTACATAAGATAAGGCCAAGTTCTTATCCAAAAATCTCGGCCACTTAAAGTACTGAGATCTAAAAATAGAGCAAATTCTGTCCACAATTTTATTCTAAATAAAAAAAACAAATCGCCTCCCCCCAATCCCCTAACCAAAACTTAGCAAGACTAACAACAAAATATAAATTATATATATATATTTTATATATATATATATATATATATATATAATATTTTATATATATATATATATATATATATATATATATATATATAAATATATTTATAAATAATTAATATTATTATGTGAAAAAAAATCTTTCATTTTAAAAAAAAAAATATATATTTAGAACACTTCGTCATCCTAAATTTTTTGATTTAGGGGTTGATAGAAATCTGTACTTTGCAATTTTTTCAAAATTACAAACTTTTAAACGCCATAGTACCGACTATTGCGGGCAAATACTTTTTTTTAGCTTACTCGCTTAAAGAGTATACATCAACAGAAAAAATGAGCGATAGCGAGAGTAGATTGATTTAAATTTTTTATTATAGCGGCCATTATACAATTTTTTTTTAAACGTCATTCTAAATAAAAGTTAAATAGTTTAAGGGACCAAAATATTTTTTTCACATACTAGAGGATGTAATAAATAAACCCTAGTATAAATAATACAATTCCGGCTTAAAGTTCTTAAAAATCAAATTTTCGAAAATAGGCTGAAAATAATAAATTTTGCCCCCTTTTTCTTTCCTTTTGAAAAATTTTATTTTGGGGAAAAAATTTGGGGGTTTATATATATATATATATATATATATATATATATATATATATATATATATATATATATATATATATATATATATATATATATATATATATATATATATATATATATATTATATATATATATATATATAAAATTCAAAAATTTTAATTGGTGGTCTAATATGGCGGACCTTTTTTTTTAAAAAATTTAACTGTTTTTTTTAAAAATTGTGATCAGCGTTCCAAAAAAAAAATGTACAATAAATTTTTGGGGAAAAAAGGGTTTTTAAAAAAAAAAAACCTCTGCCATCTTGGATCCGCCACTAAACTAATCAATTTGATTTTAATCGCCAAAACCCCCGGGGGCCCCAAAATTTATGCAAATGGGGGGATTTTTAAAAATGTATTTTAAGGATTTTTTTAAACCCCATTTGCATTTTGCATCCCCCCCCGCCAACTTTTTAAAAATCCATCAAATGTTTTTTGAGGTTTTAAACCCAAAATTGGTTTTAAATTTTTATAAAAGCTTTTAATTCTGGAATTTTTTTTTTTTCCAAAAATTTTCCACCGCCATATTGGGCCCAAGTTAAATTTCAAAAAAAACCCTATGGCTTTCAAAAAAATTTTTTTTTATAAAAAAAATTTTAGCCCCCAAATTTTTCTTAATGATTTTTTTAATTTTAAAGGGGGCCGTAGATCCGTTTGACGTTCTTGTATGTATATGTTTTATGTTTTTTTATATATATATATATATATATATATATATATATATATATATATATATATATATATATATATATATATATATATATATATATATATATATATATATATATATAAAATATCTCAATTCGGATATTTGACTATTACTATATCTTAAAAGCTTATTTTTGCCAGAATAAAAATTTTATTATTTATTTCCATATAACCACCGTTGCATTTTCTCAAAAACATAAAACCGATTTCTCTTTCAGAAACAACCAAGCCTGGCTTAAAGTAAGAATACATGTCTCGATAAAAATCTATAAAAACCCGTTTTGTGTTAGTTCACGAAACATGGTTTGTTGACTTATGAGTTTTGTTATTAGGTATAATTTTACTATGTTTGGAGTAGTTTTTGAGATAAAAGAAGCTTCCGGCTGTGTTGCATCAGGTAGATCGTCGTGCTGTTGGGAAATCATAATATTTTTTATGAGTAATTATGTTAATTTTGATTAGCGTATGAGAATTCTGGTGGATATTTTGACCCACATTTATACAATAAAATGATCTGCAAGCGAACTCTGTAATTGAATAGAAATAGAAATAGGCAAGGAATAAGTTAGAAAGATTCTTTCTTTCTATCACTAATTGGTACTCTATAGGTTTGTTCCAACAAGAAATCCGGTATCGTTTCGAAATCGTTTTTGAACTGTTTTTTGGTGCGCTTAGACGCATGCGCGGCCTTAAAATAGTTTCGTGACGATACGAAAAGTACAAACGTTGGATCGCTTTGCGGATCGTTTTTGGGACTGTCAAATCAAAAGTTTTTGAATTTTTTGTTTTAAAAATTTAACTCTACTTTTCTACTTATTATTTTTGTGATCAAAGTTAGCAAACATCACTCATAATATCGTCACTCATCTTTAAAGATAATTAAATTTAATGATGTGCTTAGGAGGTGTAAAAATAAATGATTTTGAATAATTAAACAAGCGAGGAAATAGAAAATGCTAAAGCACGTTCCACGCTATTCGCTAAATAAAGTTAGGATTATACAGAAAAATTAAATTAAGTTAAAATAAGTTAAAGTCACACAAGAAAAGATAAACATTATGTGATCAAATGGTTTTAATTATACACATAAATTAAAAATTAAGTTAAGTTAAAAAGATAAACAACTTTTAACTTTCTTAACTTTTTAAATGTTTTAACCTTATCATAAAAGATAATAAACGTTTCATTTTTAAAATATTTAAACTCCACACAATAACATCATCAAACTTACAGAAACTCGTCTTTCCCATGCGTTATAAAAAAATGTAACAAAAGTATATATTTTTTAGACAAATATTTATTTAAGAAGTTAACAAATTACCGGACAGCTGCCAGAGAGTGCACCAATAAAATAGAAATCACGAAAACCCTATAAACAGTGATTTGCCCTACGTATGCTAAATTTTATTGTTATTTTTAAACTGATTAGCATGTTTTCACACAAATGTCTTAATTTATAATAACTTAATTTTTGTTAACTTAAATTAACTTAACTTTTCTGTATAATCCTACCTTAACAGTAAACATATGAAGATGAAATATGAAACAATAAACATGAAACAGCTGTTAAAAATCCAAAATCCAGTGCCAAGATGTTCAATGCGCAAGTCAACCCAAACAGTTTTAAATTTAGGTCATGTATCAGAATTACCGTTCTGAAACCGTTACTAAACGATCCCAAGTTTTGTTGGTACACAAACAGGATCGTCCGATAACCATCACGTCTTTGTTGGAACGCACTTTAATCACTGCGCATGAGCGTGATCGTTCGGTGACGGTTTTTCGACGTGCTGGAACAAACCTAATTTAGGCCATGGATCAGAATTACCGTTCTGAAACCGTAACTAAACGATCCCAACTTTTCTTGGTACACAAACAGGATCGTCCGATAACCGCCACGTCTCTGTTGGAACGCACTTTAATCACTGCGCATGAGCGTGATCGTTCGGTGACGGTTTTTCAACGTGTTGGAACAAACCTTATATCATCTTAGAAATATAGTATATTATTCAACATAAAAACATAGGCTGCTTTGTGGAAAAATGCACGATCTATGGAAAGATTTACCGAGAGTAGCAGATTTTTATTATCAAAATCTTGAAGCCTTGCTCTTTGTTAACATTTTAACTTTTTGTTTCTTTTGATAGATCCTTTTGTAAAGGAGATATTAGGATTTACACTACAACATGTTTAGACTTAATCTTATGTAAAAAATAAAGGTGATGCGATGCTTTTTTGGCGCAATGCAGTTATAGGGTTCAGATTATTTTGAAAAATTGAGAACTGTTCAAAAAATCCCTAAATATTTTTAATAAATGTAAGAACATTTTGGAGAAGGGTAAGTAATGCAATAAATTGTAAATGCTTTATTTTAAAGTGCAATGTCCAATTTATTTAAAAATATGTACACAAATTTTCAGTTAAAATGCATTTAAAACACTGATGGGGTTTAAGACAAGATTTTTTGTTTCTCCAAAGTAGTGCTCTTCTACAAAATGCATAAAAATTGGGTCCAATTTATAATCTTCAAACCACCTACCACAAACACCACACTTTAATTTGTTTATTTAAAGATAAACTTTACAACTGGGCAATTACATGTAATTCAAATAGTTAAAATATGACTTGAAAAATAAACACATAAGTAAACAAAAATTTGCAGGTAAGTATCAATTCAAAAGTTCAAAATGAAATGAAAACCTTTTGTTTGTTTACCTACTTACGATGAGTCACTGACAAATGCTTTAAGTTATGGAAGTCACCTAGGGTACTACTTTAAGTATCAAGGGTTAACGGTAAAATCCTTGAGAAAGATATTCCAGAACTATTGGAATATATTCCATTAGCCCAATACAATGCTGTTTACCTACAACAAGATGGTACCCCAAGTCATAACTCTAGACCCTTAGGCGAATTTCGTGATAATACCTTTCCTCAAAGATGGATAGGTACTAACGGACCTGTTAGATGACCTCCACGATCTCCAGATCTCTCAATTTTAGATTTTTTTTTATGGGGGTGTGTACAAAATGAAGTATATTAAAACACGATATGACAGCATAGCAGAACTTCGAGAGGCAATTCATTGAGGCTTTCAAAATCTGCGAAGGAGACCAATTGTTCTTTTTAATGCTATTAAAAAAATTTAAAAGATGTGTCAATTTTCATTAGAGAAAATGGTCGTAATTTTCAATTCTACCTTTAATTTTTTATTTAATATATATTTTTTATTTGTTTTATTTTCTTACTTTACGCTACAAAACGGTTGTGACAAACTTACTGTCATAAAAAAACTGTATAGGTATTTTTGAAAATATTATGCATTTATAAGAAGATACCTACTTGCAAGGCATTCAATTCTTCGTTAGTAATATGTAACTTTCAATTGTTTATTATTGTTATTCATGGCCTACTATTAAATTATGCATTAAGTTTTAGAAATTTGTCATTTATTTTCGTGTTTTTAAGAAAAAGTGCATACTATTATATATTTTTAAAACGTTAAAAGAAAAACAAATTTTATAGTTTATAAATATACAAGGTGTCCCATTTAAAAAAAAACATAAGTTTGGTTTATAACTTAAAGATAGTAAATATGTAACAAAAAATATCTACACGACTGCATTCTACGGAAAAAAATTAAAAAAGTTATTTTACCTTTTCGATAAGTAAGATATTTAAAAATAAAAAGGCCTATGAAAATTAGGTTACCGGCATCTTTGGCTTTACGAAAAAGTAGCTTCCGCTAACGTTAAAAATAACGGAGATACCGGGCAAAAGTACCCAAAATGAGACACCCTGTACATAATGATTATCTGGGAGCTTTTTGGGAGCCACTATCTCCGAAGGAGAGAGGACCTATACGAGAAAAGTTTTTCTTTATATCCGGGAGACATATTTTCCAGACGTCCTGTATAATTTAGGTATGCGCCTTATTACGTTGTAAACCTATGATGTAGTTTTAAGAATATTAAACCGTAGAATCTTTTTGAGCTCGTATTAGTTTCACTATTAACCTACTATTACAGATTACGAATCCAACACTCACCACCACTTCAATTTCACTGCATTTCTTTGTTCCCAAAATCCCCTATATCGATCCATAGTTAAAAGTCGAAGGGACAAAGAAAGTAATGCCTGTATTTGGTGCTCTATCCCTTCTAAAGGGCTGGGGAGAGCATGTCCTTTGTTCATAAAGACTTGCAACTGAGGCATATGGATTTCATATTTCCTAATAGTTTTTTTTAATTCTTTTCTACTGGAACAATGTATTTCGGCCAAAATAATAATATATTTTTTATACAAATCTCAGTAAAAGTTTAATTTTTAAGTGTCTACAATGTCATTTTATGACACTGGTGGTAAAAGTAATTATTTTTAGCACTTGTGCTAAAACTGATTTACTTTTAACACGATAAGAAACTACAGAAACGTAATACTCAGATCAAAATAAATTATTTATTTAATTAAAAGTACAATTACTGAAAATACAATTAGAATAAGAAACGCTATGGCCAATCTCATTGGTGGTTGTTACACAATTTACTTTGGTAAGATCTGTACCCGGGCATCCACCTAAGTTTTGGCCAAAATTTGATCAGCAATCTTCTTTTTTCTTGTAGCAAGTCTTCTATGGCACTTTTATTCTTCAAGCATATTATAAAAACTCTTGAATGATTAATATTCACTGGACGAAGGGCTTTGTACTTATTACAATAGTTGATATACAAGGTACTACTAATTACAGGGTGATCAGTTAAGGGTAGCGAGCGGCCATATCTCATAAGATATTGGTCGTATAGATTTGAGAAAAAAAATCATAATAAAAGTCGCCAAAGAAATTGCTGGAAATTATTTTCGAGTTTGTCAAACGTCCGCTAGAGGGCGTTACAACCAACACGAAGTAGAAAAATGGGATTTTTATAGAATTTTGTCTAATGAAAGTATATCGATTATATCATTTTCATATTTACTGACAATTTCCCTACATTTTTTGTCTAAAACGTTCTGTTCTATCTATCAAAATAAAGAGTTGGGGGAAGTTCAATTGTTTTTTTCAACAAACCAAAATTTCTCCCGTTTCTTTTGACCGATTTTAGCAAACTTAGGCTCATATTAAAGAGCATAATTTGCACTATAAAACGCTTATTTGGTTTTGAATTTTGACTTTTGCTGTCGCCGCTAGATGGCGTTAACTGAAATGGTAGCAAATTTTTGAGTTTTTCAAAAAAAAAAAATGTAATGGTATATTAATTTTTATATATTTTAAACGAGGATAAATTTCTCTATATTTAATAAAAATAATTTATTATCTACCCTTTTTTGAACCGTTGATATTGACCAAAATATAATTTTATTACATTAAAAAATGGCACGCCACTGTTTTTTATCAAAATAAAAATCAGTTTTGTAATCGCTTATTAGTTGCTAACAAAAAGAACCTCTTGACTTTTTTTCGTTAGACAAACGGTTTTGGATTAAAAAAATAAAATACATACTGTTACCTTATAATTATCATTGTAAACAGTATGTAAACCTATTTTATTTTTTCAATCCAAAACCGTTTGTCTAACGAAAAAAGTCAAGAGGTTCTTTTTGTTAGCAACTAATAAGATATTACAAAATATTTTTTTGTAAACAGTGCGTGCCATTTAATGTAATAATATATTTTGTCAATCAACGTTTAAAAAGAGATAATAAATTCTTTTCATTAAATCATAGAGAAATTCATCCTCTTTTAAAATATATAAAAATTAATATACCATTACATTTGTTTTTTTGAAAAACTCAAAATTTGCTACATTTCAGTTAACGCCATCTAGCGGCGACAGCAAAAGTCAAAATTTAAAACCAAATAAGCGTTTTGTAGTGCAAATTATGCTCTTTCATATGAGCCTAAGTTTGCTAAAATCGGTCAAAGAAACGGAGAAATCTTGGTTTGTTTAAAAAACAATTGAACTTCCCCACCCTTTATTTTGATAGATAGAACAAAACGTTTTAGACAAAAATAGGAATGGTCAGTAAATATGAAAATGATATCATCGATATACTTTCATTAGACAAATTTCTATAAAAATCCCATTTTTCTACTTGGTGTTGGTTTAGCCTCTAGCGGACGTTTGACAAACTCGAAAATAATTTCCAGCAATTTCTCTTGGCGACTTTTATTATAATTTTTTTTCTCAAATCTATACGACCAATATCTTATGAGATATGGCCGCTCGCTACCCTTAACTGATCACCCTGTACAAAGGTTCGTTGCACATTAGTTTTTGTGTCTGGTGCACAATTAGTGAAATTCCCAAATCTTTGATGTTATTCAATGTCAAATTATACAGTTCTTTTCGAAGACAGTCTCCAAATACACCGAAAATTGAGGCTACTTTTTGCATAAGACATATTTTATCTGGGTCGATTTTTTGACTTGCCAATATTTTAGACTTTTTCGGTCGATATCCCTCACCCCTTTGCTTTAAAAAGGCAAGTTGCTTGTAATATCTGCTTATGTCCTGATTATTTATGTTTATCATCACCTTTAACATGGAGTAATTTGACCAGAGCGTAGACGATTTCCATATTTTGGACTTTTCTTCAAAGTACGTAAGGAGCACTTTTTCACTGGCATTCTTGCCACTAACATTTTTCTGATCACACCATTTTAAGAAACGACCGTATGTTAATTTGTAATGTTGCTTAGACTTACTAGAAAATAATTCAAAAGGAGCTCTATTGGCAGCTTCTTCAATTTCCACGAGAGAAATTCATTTTTCTACTACTGTATAAATAAGAAAACTTTGTGGTCCTAGCAACGCGAATGATAACGAAAGAAAACCTTCGTGTTACCTGGTTGCTAAGCCTTGCTAGCTACGAAAGTAATATTTTCAGCGCCTGGACAAAAAAGTAAGAGTAAAAAAAAGAAAATATGCTTGTGGGAAATATTTGGATTTATTTATAAAAAGTAACTAATTTATGACAAAATATTTTAAAAAACTAGGTTAGGTATTAACATTAAATGTAATTGTGCAATTTGAGCAATTAGCAAAAGAAATTGGAGGAATAATACTTGAATTAACAGTTTTTAAATTTGTTGTTGGGGTATCGTTATCACCTTTAACTACGTTAATATTCATATTTTTCACTGTTACTTCATTAGAGGAAATATTGGTAGGAATTTCGTGTAAAATCTTCTTTGAAATTTCCACCTTATTACTATAGGATTCAACAATATATCCCTCCGCAACAGAAGAAGACTTCCAACCTCCATGCCTTTTTAAGTCCAAAATATCGACATCCGAAGCATTGGCAAGGAACGTAGTTGACGTTCTTCTAAAAGAATGGCCAGTGTATCTACTGATGTCTTCAAGCTTCAAAAACTTCGCAATTTCTTTAGGTACATTTGAAATAGTGTGCTTTCCAATTACTTGATTAACACAATTACCTCTTTCATAACGATACAATAAACGCTCATCTAGAGCATTCCTTGGTCTCAGCTTAATATATTCCTGTAGAAATCTGACATAGGAACTGAGCCTTCATCGTTGGTTGCTACAAAGTTTCTTTTAACTTTATTTTTAGACTCCACTATTTTTACTATAGCCACGTCATTTCTTATTTCTATATCACTTAGCTTCATTCTGTATATTTCGTCTGTCCGGCATGCCCCAGCCACTCCCATAATGCTATTACTTTCATTGCTAAGTAACTTTGATCAGGCGCGTTAAGTAAAAACTTTATGATTTCTTCTTTTTTAAAATTTTTGACTTTTTTGCCTCATAACCATCGTTTTTCCTTTTAATAAAAGCAACTAGTTTCTTGAACTCCGAAATATCTTGATTTTTGTTTACGGAAATTGTTAACTTGAGCATGGAATATACAGCTCAGAGGGTTGGTGGTGATAAAGACTCGGATTTTCTTGAAAATACGCCAACATCACATTCTCGTCAATCCGCCCCACATTTTTTTAGCAAGCCATTCAGAAAACGATTTATATGTTTGATGGTACCTCTCTTTAGATTTGTCTGGCAGAAGTGAGGCACACGCAAGGTCAGCTGCCTTTTGGATGCCATTTTCATATTCATTTAACATTTTAAAATGGGAATGGATTTATACTAAATTAACAATAATTCAAAATCTGACAAATGCTGATGACAGACAATGTCAACAATAAATGTGTTGCTATGGATTAATTTTTAACAGGTAAAATTTCAAAATCTCTGATATTTCTATTAAAACATGATGTTAATGATTATTAAATTATGCGATACATAGAACAGTAGCAGAAAAAATATAATACATTACACGATGCGAAAGGCCTTTCAAGTGTTCGGAGGTTTTAAATAGCCTCGGCTTCGCCTCGGCCATTTAAAAACTACCTCACACCAAAAAGTAAAATTTCGCATCTTGTAATGTAAATAACTATTTTTTGATCACTTTCCATCAAACAAGACTTTGCGGTTATTTGACGTTACTTGTCAACATAGACAAATCCACAAATTAGATTTTTTTTACCTTAACAATTTAAATTCATAAATAAATTAGATAAAATTAGATTTTAAAAATAATGGTAATGTCGACGATAAACAAATCATTAATATGTACTTTTAATGGTGCTTGTAGAAAAAATAGTGTATGATAGACGTGCTAAAAATTATTTTATTATATTTGAAGGCATGAAACACTGCTTTGGCGTCGTGTTCTAAACTTTCCTTGTCACAAAATAAAATATAACTTTTATCATAAATAACTATTATTTCATTAAATTATTTTTATTATTCTATATGTGTTTTTATGGTTGAAAACTATTCTTTACTAAACGAGATTATTTCTTTTACAAATTTGCACACATACCACCTGTTACCACAGGTCGAGACTTGTCTCGACGGTTCTTGTCGAAATGAGTCAGTTTGGACAAAGCTCCTTTACAAATCAATGTGTTTCTACCTGGTTTTGAAAATATCCGTTCAATGCATTATTAAATAACGATGGTTCTCGGGTAGCTGAATATAAATTAGTTCAGGTTTTTAAAAAGACAGGAAAATACCTGTTTTTTCCTTCTTTTTTAACAGATTACCTAACTGTTTTTAAACGTGTTCGTAATGGATTTATTGAATTTTTAATCAATTGAGTCAGTTTATATAATTTGTTTTATTTAAAACATCTTTTTGGC
Organism: Listronotus oregonensis; assembly: GCA_019359885.1. Taxonomy (NCBI): domain Eukaryota; kingdom Metazoa; phylum Arthropoda; class Insecta; order Coleoptera; family Curculionidae; genus Listronotus; species Listronotus oregonensis. The sequence continues at coordinate 34,611 of JAHBCN010009529.1, forward strand.
TGAAGTAATGTCTTATAAGACTATAGAGCACATTTATTCATACATATATATATATATATATATATATATATATATATATATATATATATATATATATATATATATATATATATATATATATATATATACAGTATGTCCACGGAAAAGTGTTGAAGAGAAAAAACTTTTTTATTTTTGATTTTATCGAAAAAAGCTTTTTTGA